>REGL01000976.1:59075-82264 GCA_004194395.1 Aurelia aurita complex sp. Pacific
CCTTTGTAGACTTTTTCAATTCACATAGAAACCGTAGGGGCATTGAATCTTCAATAAAAGAAAATTTAGCGAAAGACAATAGCAAGAACAATTGAAAACACAGATTGTGGCGTTTTCGGGTCGTTCTTACAACAATCACTATTGTTATTACTATTGTCTCCCGGCCAGAATCTCTATTGTTCAAGGTTCAGTGCCTTGTCGGTTTGTTTGTGGCCATAACTCCACCAATCCTGGAGATATTTTAACGGGCATCCAAAGTTTTACTCCCAAACATCTGGAGAGTAGATTGCTTTAAAAAAATTCGGGAAATCTCAAGCAGTTTTTTGTCCTGGTTGCGTTTTATGAAGGTAGGTAAAATTTAGGAAAATCTTCACGGGTTTCTTTTGTCTCCCTCGCTTTTTAGCCGTCTGATTGGTCCGTGAGAATGAGGCTTTGGCGGTTTCGACCATGGGCCACGAGCAATCGGCTATGTACGACGAATGATTGCTGTGCTCTGGGAACGTAGGGTTTTCTAAGTCAGCCCAGCCTCCTGCGCGGGATTTGCAATCTTTTGCAATGACAGTTTTCACATCTCTTTTCCTGTTTTCTTATTTCAATGGAAAGCTACAAGAGGGAGGGGCATATTATATTTGAAACAATGGAAGGGCATGAAATGCGCAACATGCATCTTGAAATCAACCTAGACTCATTACATAAGTCCCTCTAACTTTCGTTGTTGTTGTTATCGGTTCCGTTGAGCGACAAGAATGCAATGCAGGGGGAGCGAAATGAGAGACTTTTTTGAAATGAATTTGAAATCAACCCACCTTTACTAATGGGGCTGCAAAGCATGCAGGTTGCCCAAGAACCATAAATCTTCAACGTACGGGATGCAAAGGCAGACCAAGATAAGATGTCCTTTTTCGTTCTTTTTCGTTCATGAAATGACATGAAGTTTGAAAAAGCTGTTTTTTACGATCTAATGAAAGTTCCCTCTCACAACAATATTTTCTTAGCCAAGAATCTTTATGAAGACAATGTGTCAGTTTGTAAAAGCTTGGAACAATAAAATCTGGCGATAATTCGTTTGTCGCAAAGCGTTCGGAAAAGTTTAAAGGCAGAAACACCGCAATACAACAAAAAAACAACAGCAAATGGTCGAATAAATTTTATGCCAATATTTCGTCCTGCCATGCAGGACTTCTTCAGGGTTGTAATGTAACAGTTATGAAAAGGCTGTTGGTAAACCGATTTCACATGAGACTTATAGAAGAAGAAGAAAGTAAGCCAAAAAGAAATACACATGTGTATAATACTTTGCTTCTTCTTGTCTTTTGTCAAATTGTACCAAAAAAGATCTAAATTCTACTATTTACATTACAGAAAGAGGTGCACGAACGATGGATTCTTAAAAATATATCAGTCTTTCTAAGTACTATACGTTGGATCAGATGATCTTGTTGCGAAGGCACACTTAACACAGGTGCCAAAACAGTTGCAAGTAGGCTTGAGTCAGGCACCCATATGGTGGCAGGAGAGGCGAGCAGCTCTCTAAGCTACCATAAAAGCTCCATCAAGCCTCCTTGAGACTTCAGACGACTAAAAGTTACATGTAACAAGCATAGCACTTCCTGACCGACCAAATCGTTTTTCATGTTTCAGTATTGCTATGCCTACGCATGCTAGGGACTGCAAGAAAAGTGCCACAGCAAGCAGTGAAACTTGTAAAAGCCATAAAAGAAAGGAATGTAAATTTGCTGAGCGAGTAGGAATTTTCCATTCACAGAAAATAACCAAAAATCAAGGGAACTTAGTTTTAGTCACCTCAAATGCTAGACTCATTACATAATCCCAGTTATCGCAACAACAACAATACTTTATATTTTTTGAAATAGCGATAACTTCGACTATGTAATCAGTCTACTCAAATACTATACATTATTATATACATTATCATATACAATCGATTACAGCTACATCAATTCCTCTGAAAATAATTTAATATCTATAAAATTGCTACAATTATGACAATTATACAATCTGCTATCTACCAAGGTCTCCAAACATCTGGCTTGACTATTTCAGCTGGTTGACTGCTCAGTTTGTCATGCGATTTAATACTGGGTTGAACTACTGCAGTGTTCTTTGTACGTGGTGGCAGTGGTAGCTTCGGGACAATCAATTTGGCCTGCGGAGGCGACTTTATGTACTGTGCGACAGGTTGTAACATAAATATAGTGTGTTCATTGGGACTTCGGGGAACAGACGGCATCAATGGACTAAATGCTGATGGACTATGTGTTTCCAAAGGACTTGAAGCGGTAGGACTTGGGATGATCTGACTCGGAGATTGACACGGTGATTGGCTACCGATCAAGCATGTGACTGGCGTGTATAACCGTGATTGGCTCTCAGCACAAGTTTTACTTTGGTTGTTTTCGGACAGTTTACAACTCGTAGCTAGATATGATAACAGTTTCGCTTTCGTCATTCGATCGACGTCATCTAACTTCATGATGTAATGAATAATCTCGCCAGCACATTCATTGAAACCTGCTCGAAAGCTCACTGCATTGTCCTCTGAAAGGAAAAATCATAAAAACACATCAGGAATCATTAAAGGCCAACGCCGTTACTCCATTGCAAGGGAGTTTGTTAAAATTTTAGACAAAGCTGTGTTTCAAGATAATTAATTCATAAGGGTGACTATGGCGGATCTAAATCAATGGATTTCTCTTTGGACAAGAATTTTTGGTAAAATTTTCCTGAACATTGTAGACTGACCAATCCCTTGCCCAAGTAATGGGAGGCATCTACCAGGGTCAAAATTTGCCTTCTCCTGTGAGGTCTGGCAGCAAATCAGACTCTTTGGCCCAGGGCCGTCTTGGGTCTGCTATCAAACAAGACTTGAATAGAATGTGGAAAGAGTATAGAAAGAGAGGCTGAGAAGGGATAAAAAGCCATTAAACGATTTTATGGCTTCAAAGAGGAATATCCATAAGTAAGGAGATCAATTCTTACCATTAGCTTTTCTGGCCTTGCAGGCTTTGAGGTATTGTACGGTCATGTCAAGTACATCTGCTTTCTCCATTTTACTGAACCTTGAAATCTAAAATCCAAATAAGCCATTAAAATATTTCACCGCTAAATCAAAGGGTTAATTTATGCAAATTCATTTTGGCAACGTAGGACTAGAATTACCGAAAATTCAAACAAGTCTAACGAGATCAAACAGCATTTGGATTTTCTCATTCTAAACGGGATCTTTGGGACGCTATTCAATGCCGAGGGGCAAATCACCATTTTGAAATGTCAGACGATTTCAAAACGGTAGAATTTTAGAGATAATGTGGGCTTTTGGTGGGCTTTTTTGCCAAAGCAAAAGGAAAAGTGGACGGGATGTCTGGGAAGTGACTTGCTCGTTGGTCCCTGGAGTGTTCCATCTTCGAACTATAAAACTGTTGATAAATCGCTTGTTGCTTTGAAAAACTTGCTCCAGCCCCCGTCCAGCAGTCATGATAATCAAATTTTAAGAAATGTCAGTGGTGGGTTTTGTCAAAATTTTGGAATCAAGTTTTTCTCCCGAACCATATTAAAATGTATATGCAAACAGAAAAATCTTTGGCAACCTCTACCATTTAAGGAATTTTAAAACTTTTAGCTCAGAAGGAGGGGCCTATTAGAGGGGGGAGGCTAAGTAAAGGCTTTGCAGTAGGCAAGTCTTTAACAGGTCTAGACAAACAAAGCAAATACACAAATCAGGATGCAGAAAATTCTGCAATCATCAAGTCATACTTCTGATAGGTATCCTGGTATTTGTTTGGCATTTTTGAGGCACATATGGCAAGGAAACCCACAACAATTTAAATTAGTGTCACTATGAAAATAGATTTCCGGATTGACAACCAACCATTAGCTTCAATGTAATAAAATCAATATCTGTAATAACTGATAATTTTTTGCAAACATTCCTTGATGATGAATATCCAATGTTTACACGTCATTAGAGATGTTATCTGTGTTTTATGATCAATTATCGTTTTGGTAATCTTTGGTTACTATCTACACCATGTGGTCCTTTTGTAAGTGCACTATGACACCAAAGTGAACATGAACAACTCCTGTTAGACCAAATGCAAGGAATTTCCATTGTTCAAGTGTGAGATGTAAGGGCAGTACAAAAACTGCCTGACTCAATTATTCAGCCCGGCTCATCAAATTATAGTCGTCACTTTCACTGCAACACATTTTCAAAGCATCTTGGGCGACCGTCATTGCAATCGTTTGTTTTTTTCGCGGGTTCATGGATTTGATTGCATCTGGAGTTTCTGCAGCGACATACTCCCGATCGAATGAAGCAGCGTTATCAACACTCGTATCACAAGATTATCTTCATGGAGCATAAGCGTACGAGGCGGGGGGGCGGGGGGGCGGCAGCCCCCCAACTTTAGAAAAATTATCGAAAATGAGCCGCAATCGGGCAAGAAAATGCCCTCAGTCGGGCAAAAATTATGCTAAACAATGGACTTTGTGTTGGGCAGCCCCCCTAGATTTGTTCTTCCTGTACGCTTATGTCATGGAGCATGAAATTTATAGACCACCTTTGCAAATTAGGGCTGCAACGGTTGCCCAGGCTTTTAACATTTTATCTAATGTCATAAAATCTTTAAGGGTTACCGGTAACCGGAGTAACATAATCTTCTCTCTATTAATATACTTACATCTTTATTCAATGATGTCAAGACCAAGTGTTTTAATTCTGTCAGACAGTCATTGATCCTGGCTCTTCTCTTCCTTTCAAGCAACGGCTTGTTTGCCTGCAGGAGAAAGGCAACAAGGTCAATATATATGAAGAAAAATTAGCAGTAGCTCGGCGGTAACCCTCTTATTAGAGCATAGAGAGAGAGAGGGAAATTGGAAAAAGGAGACAATTTTCAAGGAGTATTTTTTCCCGTAAGCTATTCTAACAACAAAAAACTTGAGTTAGGCACTTGCTTGGATGGTTAGCCTATTTTCCCTGCCTATCACACCTCTAGACTTACGACTTTTTGTCCTTTGTTTCATACTCTGGTTTGTTTCCCTGCGTTCTTTGATTTGCTGATATCACTTGGTCAATAGGGACTCATAATATTAATCTTAAAAAGTGGGCCCTCTTTAGGCCCGCGTAGAGTGGCCAATGGTTCCGTATTCACCAATTCAATTGCTAGAGTTTAGCGTTCAACCGATAGGGAGGCGCTATTTAGATAGTTGTTGTTGTTGCATACAAAAATCGGTTGATACGGCCTAGTGTTCTTGTAGCTGCGATGGATCTGTTTTGTTTCTACAGAGGAAGATTACTGCTTGAAAGGTATATATTTTGCAGTTAGTAGGCCAGGAAAACCTCATTCTTTGTACTAAAAGTTTGCTTTTCAATGCTTACCAGGTGATATCAGCAGATCAAAGAACGCAGGGAAACAAGGGATGAAAATTCATAAGTCTATCACACCTCCCCAGCTCGCGAACGCGTGTGCGCATGTATTTTCTAGCCGACTCCCTGCCACGGTTGTTGTCTTGACGACGCAATCGAACACAGTGTGGACAAGGTCAGAGGTTAGAAAATGTTTTGCAGGATGTTTTTCGTGTTTCCTTCGATTTCATGGACACTCATAGTCACTTTGCAAGCGTTTGCCACCTTTTTTAAGTTTTCCTTACAATTTTTGATGATTTATCCAGAGAGATTTTTGGGATTTTTCTGGGATTTCTAAGATTTTTTGAGATTTTTTAGGATTTTTCTAAGATTTCTAAGATTTTTGGAGATTTTCGCAAAATGTGGAAGATTTTAAAGATTTTTAGGATTTTTGAAGATTTTTTGAGATTTTTTTCGAAGGTGTACGAGATTTTTGGAGTGATCTGCCCCTCGTTTTTTCCTCCCAAAAATTCTCGTACACAGTTGTCAAGGTTCTTTTGTTTGCAATAAAACTCCTTCAGAAATCTTTTTGTTCTGAAAAAATCCCGGATGACGTTTTTGATGAAGTAAAATGCCCTTCGAGATTTTTACGAAAACAAACAAAGGGAAGTACAAGCTCCCGCCAAAAATTCAAGCAGGCAACACCTCACTTTTCCCGCGCAAATAACTGCATGCATGCTTAGGTTTCAATTTCTCAAATTTCTGTTCAGTACAGTCGTGCAAAGAGTCGGGTCAAGAACGTTGGCGGGGATACTTGCTTGTTGTGCTGCCTCTCCTGGCACTAATCTTATTAGAATTTTTATCCCTAATTCTTCTTAATCAATATTAGTAAAAATGCTTTGTCCATTTCGTATCATGTCACAACAAAAACGCGCGCGCTCGCTTACGAAAGTAATATCGACTAATATGACATTGGTTTCGCAATTTCGAAGGCGAGTGCCCGTTTGTTGTAGGAAACTGAATTCACACCTCTTCTGGCGGTTTGTGTTGGTGCGATGCGGCGCGCGCGCGCGGCAAAGTTGAATGTTGAATATGTGGCTGAATCAATCCTTCAATGTTATCAGGAATCCTTCAACAACGACGCTACAAGTTGAAGTGCGAATTAATTTTGAGACAAACATTGGGACAAATATATTTTTACATCACATAATGACCCATAATAATACAATGTCAACTTTTCTCCAGCAGTTTTTAAGACAAAGTACAAAAAAGAAGGGCAGCACTGCCACTGCGGTAACATGCATTGGTTATAATAGCATCAAGGGGAACGTTCGGGGGTCGGGGGTCGAAACGTTGAAAAGCTTGCGAAAACAATATATAAATCCATTCTAGAATTTTATAAATTTTTGTTTTAATGTTTTCTCAAGAAAAATCTTTTTCCCTCCTTTGATTTTCTTTAAAGTTTAAACCTTGAATTTTCACACTTGGAATCAATTTCGATATGTATTCTACATTTTAATAGACAAAAAACGGCCAAGGAGGTTTGTTTCACCACCCATTTCCAAGTCATGTGACCATTTTCTTAGTGTATTCATGGCGCAAGTTTTCACATGGCACGTGTTAAAGAATTAAGAAGAAGTGTTATCAAGGGAACAGACCGATAACTTGACATGAAGTAGGTGTGAACGAATCCTTGCCGATTTTGTCTACTAGGAATAAGCCCACAGCCATTATTCCAAGCTTTACAGTCACCTCTCTGGTCCCACGGGGACACCAAAAGAAGTGTGAAAGTTGCTGAGCACCCACAAGGAAACAGAATAAAGACAAAGCTGTCATCAACAGTAACGGAATTAGCTACATACATCACGCAAAGCCAGAGGCGTATCACTCTGTAAGAATCTCGTACACCATTCTTTGCGGCAAAAATGCTTTTGTTTTCAAGAAAAATTGGTAAAAAATCCTTAATGTCTAATGAAGAGTGATACACTAGAACGTTCGTCAGTCCGCGTCAGTCATCCCCCCCCCCCCTTCTTGCTTGCTGTATATTTGCTCAACCGGCGGGAGGTGTTGTTGTTACGTCACTACTTGGTGACCCCCCCCCCCACCCTGAAGCCCACCATACTCACTACAAATTTTAGTGACATTTCAAAACTTTATCAAAAGAATGCAAAATTTTTCATACCTTCCTCTTCTCTTTCAATGGATGCTTTTCTACAAGTGAGTTCATCTTTCTTGTTCTTCTTCAAACTTCCCTGAAAACGAAAAGATTTTCACTAACTGTAGAAATTACAGTTCTTCTCAATTGTTCTGTATAACGAAACAGTTTCACTACTTGCTGCAATCTTTCGATGTTTTTCTTTTAGTCAATTCGCAGTTTTCGTCCCTTGAGATTTCACCCCTACACCGTTTGCCGTTCTCTTCGGTTTCTCCTTCCTCGCTTCAAGCAGCTTGATGATATCTGACAAGCTACGGCGCGTGCCAAAAGCCCCGATCACGAGTCCTATTGGCTGAGAGCACCGTGGGAAAATATGCTGGTAATTCTCCAAGGCTCGTTAATAGCTATCTCAACACACGAAGAACCGTGGGAGCGGGCGAATCTGATTGGTCAACTGGTTAAGTGGCGCGTGCTGCCATGTTGGCCATTTTCATCACAATAGGCCGGTCGTGGGAAAGCCTACTTCTGATTGGTTTATCTATGTGTAAAGGATTTGCTAGATGACAGACGCCTTGGAATGGCTTACTGTTATCTTAACGAGAGGCAAGACAATACAAGAATGGTGTCTGTTCTATGGCTAACGGGAACAAGCTCTCAAGAGAAACTTGTGTTTATAAAAGTCAGGTGATAAATCTTGGCTCCACCGACAGGAAAACTTGGCAAGAAAGATTTGTTGCGCTGTATTTGGAAAGTTGAAGGGTCAGATATCTTTCGATAGTTGCTTGGCAAAGAATATATGCTAGCTTTTATCGGTATCTTGTTGTTCTTTATGAAACAGCGTTGTCGGAACTTTAAAGATGTTATTCAAGGCCAAAAGACACCCTCCGATACCCTTCTTTTCACACCATGGCTACGATAATTATCAGAAGCTTCCCCAAATACAATATGATATCTGTCGCAATCTGAGTAACTGTGAAATTGTGATATTTCACAAACTTCAATAGACTTTCAGTTCAGTTGTCAGTGTACTTAATATATATACAGTATGAGATCTGAGCACTTTAGGCCGGGAGAACTGCTGGTAGGAAGCGAAGGGCATATCACTCTGTGAAAATCTCGTACACCTTTGGCAAAAAAAAAAAAAAAAAAAAAAAAAAAAAAAAATCCTATTGTTTAAAAAAGTCTCGTACGCCACGTCGGGAGAGTGATACACCCCTCGGTAGGAAGCTTGGGTAGGAAGTATGCTGTGAAAAGGATGCATTTTTGCAAACTAGATTTAGCTTCAGCAGATACCTTTCGACAAGAAACTTTTTGAAATGCCACAAAATCGAAGAAAATCCTACAAGATATCCAGAAATCCCTCCCTACCAAATTTCGAAGGATTTCAGAAAACTGAGAAATCTCCTGCGCCTACGCTGTGATATACCCTTCCGAAATATGTTCTTGGGGTAACGAATTTGGTGGGTTAATAGGATGAAAAATAATTCTTAAGGATTTCTGCCAAAGGTGTTCGACGAAACGCGTTTATGGTTATTCGATGTTGGTCTCTATCGCAGTTAATGGTGAGTTACTGACAGCAGGTTGTTGCTGGTTGCTGTTACAGGTTTTGGTTGTTGTTATTTTCAGGAGTTAACAGTCTTCTTTCTACATATTTCGGCGCTTTGTTGCGTTTATTGGTTCTATATGATGAGTCCGTTCTTTAAGGCTATTTTCAAATTGTGTACGAGATTTTTACTAAGTGATATGCCCTTCGACTTCTTTACTTACTGGCAATGAAGGGTAGTCACACTGGGAACCACACTCTCATAATGAGCGTGTGGTTCCCAGTGTGGTTACCCAAACCACCAACGAAACCAAAAGCAGCCAAAAGGGGAGGGTAAATACAGCAAAGGAATCCAGCCTACGTAGGCTGGCACTCCAAAATTCTGTTTATCTCACCGCAAGAGAAAGCTGTCCATCCCTACAAATCCTCACAGCGCATGGTTTCAGAATTAATGGAAATAATTGTCATATACAATACAACCTTGTTATCTTCAATATCGTTGTTCACTTTGTTATGATGTGCCTCCTGCCTCCTGTCTTCTCGCTCCTTCCACCAAACCACCAGACCAGCCAGGCCCATCAGTCGACCCAATCCAAGGAAATGAAAGATCTATCTTGTTGGCCAAAATTGACGAACCACGCCCCACCACGCCTTGATTCCAGGCACCGAGAAGGGTAAGCCAATTCAACACGACTGTCTTCAAGAATCTGCTGACTCATGGTTCTCGATGGCGCATCTGATTGGCTGACGTTCGAGTCAAATGAAACTGATCACACAACAGCATGCGCTTTTGCATTTTCCGGACAATTTGGACTAAAAAAAAGAGAGACTTGTAGCAAGTCCACCACTACCTGAGCCACTACAAGTGCCAAGACGAGGATTTCTTCTGCCGTATTACTTGGAGATTCAGATTCCTCGACATTGAAAACCTGCTTTTTAATGCCGAAATGTTCTTTGATGGTGGAAGGCTAAAGGGACGCTCATCCTGGAAGCGCGGTTTAAGTTTTGATTCCCTGTTGGTTATTGGTCAGTTTGGGCAAAGCTAACAATGGATTGGAAGGTTGCAATTATCGTTACTTTAAACGTTTCCTTGGAGTTTTCGGGAGTTTTGGTTTGGATCATACGAGGAGTACTGCCACAGAATAAGGCTACACTTTAAATCTAAGCTGATAGAATAACAAAAACGGAGAGAGATGGGGGTAAACACCCCTACATCGATAACAATGTAGGGGCCTACCTATGTATCTATGGGGGGGGGGTAACGTAAACGACTGACATAAAGGGGCATATCTTACATCTACCAGAACTGTAATAGGTAGGCCCGTTTGTTTATTTGTTTTCAAGTTATCATGTCCTTGTCTTCTCCTGTCTTATCATTAGTGGAAGTACTTGCTTTATCAGCCCAGGTGATGTCTGCAGTACAGCGGAGGTTGTCAAGTAGAGTGGAGGCTGTCCAGTACAGTGGAGTCTGTTCAGTACAGTGGAGGGCTAACTGTAAAGAGAGAAAATGCAACAAAGAACGAAAATGGTGCGAAAATCTAGTTCCCATGCCCCTAAAACGAGATTTTTCATCAATACTAATAGCTTTCTTTGCGTCATTGGCCTGGTGGGATTCAGCCGCGTTTGAGCTGAAAACATAGTCTGAAAACAAGGGGTGAAAATAAACGGATTGTTTACTGAATGACATTTGGCAAACGGAATTGCCTTAGGATTAAGGAGGGAGCGACTCTTGGATCAATGTAAACGAATTAACAAACCTAATGGGATGATTCTCACAAAACTAGGATTACGTATGTTGGTCTTGATCCAGGGTCTTGATCTATTCATTGCTGACTTTATGGCCTTGATCGTTATTTTATTTGTGGAGACGTACGAGATTGTCGTATGTCGTAGGGTCAATGGGGGTCAATCATGTGCGGGACAGTGACAAATGAAATAGCTGGGTAAGGGATACTCTGGGTGCAAGAGCCACATATAACCCCATTTCTTTCCTTCCTGGTGGGCCTGGCACCCATGATAGGTAATGAATACCTTGGGAATCAGACCCACTCTAAACGAATCCCTTATTTCGCCTTCTGCCTTCTGAAAGGACTTCTTCTGTTCTGGCCATACTCTCGGCTATACTTTTCTCATGGAAAACGTCGAAAAACACACATTATTACATTTTATATAGAGAAGCCTGAGAGCGAGAGCAAACTTTAACTTTCCAGAACGAATACCACGTTTGTTTGACTGGCAGTTTCAACATGGATAACCTGATGGTAAGACATTCCCATATACTTTACTGTGTGCGACTGGGAAACTGGGAAAGAGAAAATGTTGGTTCAGGAACGATTGATTGTAAATATCAGTGACTTGCTTCATGTGCTTAGCGTTTTGACCCCGATTAGACTGCAAGTAAGATATACTATGTAACCAGCCTGGGTAGTGTGGTGTTGAACATTTTCAATTCGAGAAACTTTTGACAAGCAAGGGCCTTAGGCCCATGAAGGTCTTTGGGTGTAACCCTCTGATTTCCCAGCCAGAACGGACAGGTTGACCATGGGTAGTTAGACGCCGCAAGTGTACCTACATTGACTTCATAATGAGAGTGACTTCCTTCTATAACAGCGTCTTTTTCTGTCTCCTCGCCATTTGGAGAGTTCGACAGTAATGTGACTTCTGCGGAGGAGGCAGCGATGAAGTCAAAGTACACCTGCGGCGTTAACTACCCATGGCTGGACAGGGTTCGATCCAAGGTAGGGCTAGCCTACGTGCAGACTCGACTGATTTGTTTTCAGAGAGGTTAATGGAGGAGAAACCTCCCTAAAAAGAAACCAGTAGGAGTCTGCATTCAGGCTAAGGTAGAGTCTTATCACTTTAGCGTCCTGACAAGGGGTCGCGGACTCAATTAGGTCTTCTTTACTTCTACGATCCCAGCGCTTGGCGCTAAAAACCGAAATTTCACCTTTACCGTCATCCATTTGGATATGCCCAGTCTGACATGGACCATGGCCTGGACCCAGTGCGTCCCTGGTGTTCTGGACTTGTAAACGACTTGGGCAAGTCCACAGGTGTTCTAGCACCAAGGTTTAGTTTTTGCAGCAAATGTTCCTTGTTGCGTTCTAGATAAATAACAATAGTGACTAAGCAGCAATAATTTGAGCTTAAGGATTCCAGTTTGTATAAAAAGCTTTAGCCATACCAATAAACATTGAAAATAAGATTCTAGAACTTATCGTGACAGACGCATGTTTGCATAAAGCGAAGGATGCTTATTTATTTTCCAGTCATCCTCGTGGCTTCCTTGAATAGATCTCTCCAGGTTATGCCGCCCGGATTAAGGCCTATTCGTGCAGAAGCCTCTGTTTGTTTCCCAAACTGGATTTAAGTTAAACCAACAGACGTGAATAAATCTTATTTACGTTAAAGGCAAAATAATAACGCATGTGACATTGGATTCTTCATAAATGGTATAGACTTGCCCCAAGTCTATTTTGTCAAAGACAGATTTATTACAGTTGACGAAATAGACTTGGGGCAAGTCTATAGATGGTCATCATAAACAAATGGTTGAATATTCTCAGGAATCAAGAAGTTGATTTTCGAATCAACTTTACTAGAGTGATTTTATGATGCCCCAGACTCCTTACCAGGTTACGATCATACAGGTCTCAAAGTTGAAATATGGCGTACATACAGCTTGAATAACCTGGAATAACCACAAGTGGTTCATCCAAACTTCAACTGGTTAGGAGGAGTTTATAGTTACAGGGAAGCTAAGATATTTCAAATTTGAAGAGGTAATAAATCAGTGGACTGCATCTTTATTTTACATTTGTTGTCTCCGTCTAGACTTGTGACCTTGAGTTCAAGAACGTAGGAAAACAAAGGACTCACGGTTATAAGTCTAGTCTTCCCCGATAGTTTAGTAATCCAAATAGCCGATGCTCCAAGCCTGGTCACAATTAAGGGTCTCCCTTCCCATTTTGACCCTAACTAAGAGCACAAGCTATGTCTGCTGTCCTATATCGATACATCTAAATACTATGAAAGAACCTTTCTTACAGTTTTTCACTTAGTGACTAATTTAAAGGGTCTGTTTCATCCAGCATGCCTTGCACGTGCCATCTCTTCGTTGGCCTTTGTTGCCGCATTTTCATGACCGGCATGAAAATGGCGACAATAAAGGAAAACCAAAAGACGGCACGTGCAAGAAATGCTGGATGCCCGGGGGGGGTACTTGACTAGGGAAGTGACGGGGGTGTGCGGAAAACCTCTCCACACCCTGCACCCTGTCGCATAAAAAATAGGCCAAAAGTATACCCTGTCGCATAAAAATTTTGCAACTCAAATATAGTGTAGAACGCAATTTTTGCTTGTGATACCCTGTCGCATAAAAATTCTGCATCTCAAATATAGTGTAGAACGCAATTTTTGCTTGTGATACCCTGTCACATAAATTTTTTACCTATTATAATACCCTGTCGCATAATTTTCGTTAGAAGAGGACACCCTGTCGCATAATTTTTACCGTAAAAGGACACCCTGTTGAGCGGCACATCCCGTCAGGTCAAGTATGGGAGTGCCCCCCCCGGGGCTGGATGAAACAGACCCTTTAAAGCCATTGCCACCCAGGGTCTTTTGCGAGCAAGCTGAAATTTCGGACTGTCTGACAATGAAATTTGGCCAAAGTAGAAACCATACTGCAGTAGTTGAACCGAGGGGTGTATCACTCTTCCGAAATGGCGTACGAGATTTTTTTAACAATAGGATTTTTAGGGATTTTTCACAGATTTTTGTTGAAAACGAAGAGATTTTTGCCAAAGGTGTACGAGATTTTTACAGAGTGATATGCCCCTCGAGTTGAACGACAAGAATAGTTTTTCTCTGATTGAACTGTTTCATCCCTGTGTTTCATCAGTATATCCACTGCACTATCCATTATAGTTTCCGTTTAGGCCAAATTTGATCTTTAGACGGTCTGAAATTATGTGTCCACAAAAGAACCTGGGTGACAAAGGCTCTCTTTAAGAGCGACGCGCTGCCTTGTTTTCAGGTGTCTATTTTCAAATTTCTATAGGTATCTCATAGCGTGCATTAAGCCAGACCACATGATGTTTATCGACAGTCGGGACCCTTATCTTTGAGATTCGCCTTCTCTATCACTGTCACGCTCCAAAAATTGAAGCTGTTCAGCACTGCACTGCTGCGCGCCAATGGTTAAGGGCCTTTTCTTGAACTGTCGCATTAAAGTTGAATCACAAATCATGGAAATTGATTTATTCTTTTGCTGTATCATGTAGGTCGCTTGCGTACAAACTTTTGTTACTGGGGAGGAGAGGAAAGAAAGGGGCTATCATGTACGCTACTCTCTCATCTAAATTAAACACTTGTAAGCAGGGCCGTAAAGCTTCGGATTGGGGGGAGGGCAATTGTTCTTATAACAATAGACAACAATACATCTAATTAAGTCATGTGACGTAGCACCATTGTTTTAAAAATTATTGGGGGGCTTCAGCCCCCCTGCCCCCCCCCCGCTTCCTACGGGCCTGCTTGTAAGGCATCCCAAAGAACTTTTGCCCTGGATTGTGTGGCTGCTGTAGTGATGCTATGACTTTAGTTATCTCGGTATTGATACTGTTGTAATGGCGAAAAGATCCAAATTCTTTTGTAGAAAAGCTAAATATTTTATTGTATGATTGACATTCTACTTAGGCCCATTCTACTAAACGGCAGATGTATCTTGGCAGCGTCAAGATAAACGCTTCCGCCCTACGCCTACAAATGTAGAAAATTACGCTCGATCCAGACTCCTTAAGACCTATTATACTAAGATCTCCTATTTGCCTTACAGTATGTCCCCGCATATAAGAAACGGACATATAAGAAACTGCAGCCTGCCAGCATATAGAATATTTTCTCCTTTATAAGAAACCAGATATTTTCCAGTTTCTTATAAATGATGCGAAGTTGAAAAAATACTCAACTACACTGCCGTTTTTATGTGTAGCTTCAGTAATAGAATTAGTCAAATCTGCTCAACGTCTAGATATATAGCATTTCATAGTTGCTTCATCCATAATCATTTCTCGAGGCATCCTTGTTTACTATGCAGCATGATGCTTGGATTTAAATATGGTTTTTTTTACAAGAAAGCATTACGTAAAAGAATGTCAGTCAATGGGCATATAAGAAATCTGCCAGCCTCATTTGAAAACATTTTCTTGCATAGCCTGATTTGAAAACTTGAGTTTCTTATATGCGGGGACTTACTGTATTACGCCACAAAGATCGTCAACTTTCTCTCATCGTGGCTTTGGCTTAGCTACGGTGGCCCTTGTAGCGGTATCAACTCCAGCTGTATAGCTCTGCAGGAAGTGTAGAAAACAAGCACCATGTAGCAATACGATTATACACATCCCAAAGGCTACTGTTATGATATTCCATACTGAGCGCGGTTGGAGGTTTCAAATAGTCCGGCCTTGTCCCCCATATATCAAACCAAATTCATAAACAAAGTTGACCAGCAACTAGTAAGTACATTAAAGCTGCCTTCTTTCCAATTACAAAATAAGAAAACATCTATTTTTTCAAAGGTCTGTGTTTACTAAAATAATTCAGAGGGGCGTTTTTCTCAGGGTGAAATTTTTTATTCTGCTGTTTCCCAAAGGAGAATCTTTATGAAGATTTTGGGAAACAAACGTGTGTACATCTACCCTACCACAGTTTACTACCATTTTGAAAAGCAAAACAGAGTTGTTTACACTGAAATTTCGCAGCGTAGTTCTACGTTTCTACAAATAGAAAAGCTATATACCTTTTAGCTATTCTACAAAAGAGTCTGGATCGAGCAACATTCTGATACGAGATGATTGATCGAGTGACGTCATAGGTTCTATCACTGCTTTGCAAATTGGAAGGTTTGTCAGATTTCAACAAAATATATACAAAATTGCTCGACCCAGACTCTTGCAGAAAATAGGGAGTATGCTGTACGCAAAATAAGGTCTCTTGGACTAAATAAAGATTTGGCGGCCAAATTCGACATTTAAGAGATTCTTGCGCAGAAAGTATTTGCCTCTTTTCCTCTTTAGTGAAAGGATTAATCCGTTGGACAAATGCTTTCAGGAAGGAGTTGTTCATGCCGATTGCAAGAATATAGTAAACACTAACTACAGCATAACAAAAGATTTTTTTTGCCGCAAAAGAACACTTTCGTTAATTCAAATAATGAAACTTGTATCTTCTTATAGGCAACATGCCTTGACTTTTAACTGTTTGTTTACCAAATATTTACTTGAGATATGTTATTGTTAACACAAATATCCTCTCGGCAACGTCAAATCAACGCCTACAAATTCCTGTTAGAAATTCTGCTTACAAATATATGGGCACAGTTTCTGAGGGTGAGACTCTAGAAAGTCATGCCGTTGGCAGTTCTTCTTTCGAGAATAAATCCTCTTCACTGTTTTGGCAATGATTGCTTTTTAAATAGTTTAACGTAAACACATTTTTCGTGTTCGTGTCGTTGGGGTAGTAGATGCACAGATCTGCTACATCACTAAGGTTAAAAATCTTTTAAAAGGTTGGTTGTTTGCATCGGGTCTCTATATCAAATCTCTAGTATTGATTTGGTAACAAAGAAGTATACCCCTCTGTCAAATTAACCTTATGGATGTCGTCATTTCGAGAGTCGGCCACCATTAACGCTAAAAGCAGTGCAAATATATCCAGCTTGTTTTAACACAAGGTGTGTGCTTGGCTGTAAGAAGTATATCCCTCTGCCCATTTAAACATAAGGATATCGTCAGTTCGAGTGTGGGTCACCATTAACGTTAAAAGCAGTGCAAATAAATTGAGCTTAATTTAACACAAGTTGTGTGCTTGGGTGTAAACTTGTGCTTGCTCAAAGCTAACTGGACCATTTAGCTTACTTAGAATGTGATTCGATTGACCCAGCACTAAAAAAATTTTGAAATATCTCATACTTGAGCAACTGAGTTTCTGAAGACAGCATAGGTTCCAAATCTTTAAAAAGGTTGGTGTAAAATTGAGTGACCTTTTTCTTTGAATTGAATGACTTCAAAGAAACTTTATCTAATTCTCTATAATTCTACCGTTGGAATTTTCTGAAATCTTCAATATTTTCAGAATTAGAGTGTTTTTCTTCTTTTTCAAGAATTCAAGACAAATGTTCAAAAAAACTTAAAAACATCGTAATTTCTAAACTGTTTGACGTAACATGAAAAAATGTCGAAGAAACCCATAGTTTTTGAATGCTTACAATATGGTATCAAGCAAAAGTCTGTCACCCATCTCGTTTATGATTTAGAAATTTGATGACGTCACATCCTAAAATCAACTGAAATGCAAGATTCGCTGTGATTCAGTGGCGGAGCCACGGGGGGGAATGGGGGGGACAAGTCCCCCCACTTTTCTCTGAGGTCACTCTTCCAATTCGTCTAAATCCGTTGAGAAAATGTCTTAGGAGGGGTTAGGTAGGTATCTTTAGAGCTTGATAAACAAAGAAGGGTGTTTCCTTAGGGTGAGAAGGGCGTTTCCTTAGTATAAAATGGGCGTGGTCCTGAAAATTTTCCTGGGGGCTTGGCCCCCAGACCCCCACCTTCCTTCGTCCCCTCCACTTTTTTCAGGCTGGCGCCGCCACTGCTGTGATTTCCAAAAATATTCAAACTTTCTAAAAAATCCAACGGTAGAATTGTAGATAAGTATCTAAAGTTTCTTTCAAGCCATTCAATCATAAGAAATAGGTCATTGAATTTTACATCCACCTTTTTACGCCAAAATACAGATTTGGAACCTATGCTTCTGAAGACTTTCCTCAATTTTCTTCTTTCGTATCGGTGGGGGTATTCCCGTCCCTTTTCGTGACATTTCACAGCAAAGTTTAAGAAATCATATCAGAAATAATTCCCATCATTGCTAAATTAATGTCATGCAATACAGTACAAGAAAGGAGGGAAAAGATGCTTTGGTTTTCCTAGAAAGACCATAAAAAGTTTCTGAAACATTCCGATCCTCAAGCTGCTAAAGAGAGGTGGTGTTCTGTGACATCGACTTCTTCTAAAGAGTAACTTGTAAAATGTGTGTATATCTGTATCATGTGTATATCGAGAGGGGAGACTTGTTGACTTTAAAAATGGAGAAAACACTACATAAACTCTACCGAAGTTTCAATCAGCTTCTATCTCCGTTTTTGAAAACGACAAACCTAGTTTTAAATGGCATCCTACCCTGGACTCATATTCCCGCCTTGTTTCGCTCTCCTGAACTGATATGTCCCTACAACTACCGAAACTCACTGAAGTAACAACAACAACATCGATTCAATTCAATTAGCGAAAGCGAAGGGATTTAACATTGCTAGTCTAATTCGACCTAAACAACGCGTTTGAAAGAGAAGCAATAAATTCTTTGTTGAACACACTTATCGTGGGTCCATTATAGGGTGTCCGATATCCGTTAACCGAGCAATTTTTCGGCCATAACCGTAACCGTAGATATTCTGCAGCAATCCGTTACCGTTGCGTTAACCGCACTAAAATATGGAAAATATCCGCCAACCGCACTCAAATTTAGGCCAAATGCGCATATTCGCAAAACTTATAATGGACTCAACTTATCATGGGACCGACGCGCTGCTTCCAAAAGTACGCACTACGTCCTTTGGAATCGAATCTGTAGCTTTCCTTGGAAATAGGATGTGGCAGCTGCTACCACACGAGATAAAAGACTCCGGCACCCTTCAAATTTGCAAAAAGCAAATAAGGTGCTGGGATGGTGATAAATGCAACAACTGTAGGCTTTGCAAAACATATGTACAACATATGTAAAACATATGTATAAGCCCTGGCAAAACGACTGGACTTTTGCACTGAACATTCACTGGACATTGCTAGCAATGTTCAGAGTCTGAACATCAAGAAAATTTAGGTTGTGGCAAAACGACTGAACATTGTCCAGTGAACATTTGCTGGGCAACAGAAATGCGCCAAGTTTTTTGGATCGAGAATTCAGTTTGAGAAGTTTTGGGCATACTCAACAGAGCACCAGGGAGCTAGAAATATTCTTTTGATTTTGTTTGTGGCTTTATTCACGTCGTTCTTTCTGCCATCAAAATTCTGATATTAAGAAAAAAGTTTCTTTACATAGGTCGTAAACAAAAGATTGTCAGCCATGGTTTTGACTATTCTTCCAAGATAAAAACGGAAGAAAAGCCATAGAGACGAATGGCAATGGCTAAAGATACTATGAATAAATGAGAATATTTGTAAAATAACATGAAAGAGTTGACAATGGAGGACAGTTTAGCTTGGAAAGAAAAGATGTGAATGAAATCGTCCACTGTTTCGTTGCAATGTGCGTGCGCAAACTGGACAAATGTCGAGTGAAGTGGCAAAACGACTGAACATTTTTCCACAACATCTTAAAACAAAAGAAATTTAATCTTGTCCACTGAACATTTTTGACTGCCTTCAAAATCAACTGAACAACGCTCAACATCGCTGAACACGACTGAACAAGACTGGACAAGGTGGCAAAACGACGCAACATTTTACGCTGAACATTTGTCCAGTGCATGTCCAGTGCAAATGTCCAGTCGTTTTGCCGGGGCTTAACAGGATAGTTATTGAAATTCTTGTAATTATACATATACATATTATTTTTAGATTAGACTTGTAAATTTTGTAAATACGTAGGCCTTAATTAGCTGTAATTTTAGCTATGTTTTTGTTTCAGCCTACTTTGTAAATAAATTAATGATGATGATGATGATGATGATGATCACTATCACAAATCGACATTCCCTTTGCTTGATACTCCAAGCTTAGCAGGCATCTCGGCAAAACATTCAAGTATCTCTCTGGGAACTCTCTTACAGTGGAGGACTTAAAGAAAAAACAATTCTCTACGCTTCGGAATTATTTCTCGACACACACAAATAGTCCATTGCCTTTGTTGCAAAACGATAAATTCAATCCAGAAATACTATTATTCATTACGAAGTTACAGTCCAAATTATAGAAAAAGAAACTTATACTAATCTACAAAAATAATACGCCGAAACGTCCCACACAAAAAGGAGTGGATTCATGCGTCCACCTACAGCCCTACATTTAGAATTCTATAAATGGGTTTTTAAAGAGACAAGCTTTGATAGTTTTTTCTGCAGGTGGATGGGCAAGCATTGATGTCACATCTTTACAAAGTTGTTGGGCGGACAAACCTCATCTCGTCTCCCCAACAAAAAGCTGGTGTAAATGGAAGACTACTTCTTGCTTTGAATTGAA
Source organism: Aurelia aurita complex sp. Pacific (assembly GCA_004194395.1). Classification (NCBI taxonomy): domain Eukaryota; kingdom Metazoa; phylum Cnidaria; class Scyphozoa; order Semaeostomeae; family Ulmaridae; genus Aurelia; species Aurelia aurita complex sp. Pacific. Next base: position 79,430 of record REGL01000976.1, read on the forward strand.
TGGCTTCAATCAAGGCAACTTTTACAGCTTTGCTATAGTTCAACCATTGATTTTTTTGAAATTTTTGATTAGTTTGCAAGGGTTTTCTTTTTACAAAATAGTCAAGCAGAATTTTGAAAAGAAATAAAAATATCGTATTTTCAAACTTTCGGAGGAAAAATAGTATAAGTTTCAAGAAAGTAATAGTTTATGAAGATCTCAAATATGGTGTCACTCGAAACTAAATGGAAACCTATTGAAATTTTTCATGCGCAATTTTTCATTTGTCCACCCAACATCTATAAAAACCATCAGTGCCCAGGTTGAGATGTTCGACTTCTAAGACCTACTGAGCTAACGAAATAAGATTACTACAAATTAAACTACGAAAGGAAATCAAATTAAACGACCTCCAGCACATCTATCAAAAATAATGTCACCAATGTCGAAGTGTGCTACTCTACACATGCTGTCTAAGGCAACGATTCTTATGTCACATGGAAGAAATAATAGAATTCTCACAAGAGCCGTCCACAGACCCGGGGGGTGGGGGTACTCCCATACTTGACCTGACGGGATGTGCCGCTCAACAGGGTGTCCTCTTACGGTAAAAATTATGCGACTGGGTGTCCTTTTCTAACGAAAATTATGCGACAGGGTATTATGACAGGTAAAAAATTTATGCGACAGGGTATCACAAGCAAAAATTGCGTTCTACACTATATTCAGCCATCAGACAGCCTTCCTTTCCTGTTTCTATTTATTTGCATAGGTGTCATTCTTCAAAATTACATCTCACAAACCCGGGTGCCTCCTATGTGACCAGACAAAGGAACGAAGTCATAAGATATCGGGACTTCCAAAGTCCACAGCTAAATTCATTAATATTCAACTAAAATGCACGTACCTGAAATTCCAAAATCGTCCACAAAACACCGACGGTACGAGTTCGTAAAGTCAAAATTTAGAGTGCACCTGAAGTGGTTTTGAGAAAGGCCTAGTAATGATTCGACATCATGGGCATTTCCAAAGCACCTGTAAACTTTAGTTTTCAGTTTCTGGTTTCGAAAAGCAGTATAGACGCATGGCCACAACCCTAATTAAACGAATAGAATAAAAAGTGTTGCAAGAAAGATAAAGTCGTGCCACATGCCCAAAATAAGCGTGCATGAGCTCCTTTTCCCCTTCTTTGACGCTAAAGCCTGATCGCCGATGCTGTAAGACAATGATCGACGATCAATTACGATTGAGTGAAAACCAGGCTTAACGACGTTTGCAATTATTATGGAGTGCAATGCACGGACCGACTCCTCAAAAAGAAAAATAGTTTCAAGAAAAATTGAAGCATCTCAAAATACAATTCTTTTCAAAAATAAAAACAAAAAGTAAAAGTACAAAATTCTTTTGCAAAATGCTCGTGAAATCAAATCATGGCTAGGCCTATTACCAAAACCTCTGGTTTCAGGTGTACTCTAAATCTTGACTTTGTGAGCTCGTATCTCCAGTGTTTGGTGAAAGATTTTAAAATGCAAGGTATGTGCATTCAAGTTGAAGATTAACAAATGCAGCTATGCACTCTTAAAGCTCCGACATCTTATTGTTTCGTTTCTTTATCTAGTCAAAAGGAGGGTACTTTTGTTTGAGACATCCAATAGAATCACAGCAACGTATCTTCAGTTTCTTTCAAGCCATTCAATTCTAGCCTGCGTGCAGACTCGACTGGTTCACAGAAATCGCATTGAGTTGAATGGAAAATAAAAATTCAGTTAAATTTTCCATTCAACTCAATTCTATTTCTGTAAACCAGTCGAGTCTGCACGCAGGCTATTCAATTCAGTACAAATACACTCATTTTTTTTATAAGAAACCGCTTATAAGAAACGGTAGGCTCAATTTTTCAATAGTTAAGAAACAACCCTATCTGGATTTAAAAAGCTAAGAAACTTTTGTAATTTACAGTTTTATTTTTCCTTTCACAGTCAAAAATGTTTTGACACTGTACAGTGAAAGCAACTGTTTGGACACTATTTTGAGTGCAAATTATGTTATTGACTTGTTTTGAGATCTTACTAAGTAATTTGGGAGCCCTTTAGACAAAACAAGATTAAATTTACACTTCTGGGAATAAAAATATAAGAAACACCTAAGAAACTTTTGGTAGCAAAATGGCCCAAAACTGTCAGAAACTGCCTACCAGCCCCGGACCTTAGTTTCTTATAAAAAAAATGAGTGTATATGTAATGACCACTTACACATGTATTTCCTACTATACGTCATTACTCAATTTTAGCACGAGCTTCTCGTGACATTGATAACAAAATTAAAACTACATTTGTGTTAGCACTATCGACGCGACGGACATATTTCTGCTTGTAGGTCTAAAGGCTGTCTAGATCAACCTAGTTCAAAAACTCAACTCAGCTAATAAAACTCACGCTACTTCCATCACAATAATAGCTATAACAATATGTTGGTGCATTTCGTTTTCAAATTGTATAATATCTTTATACGTCTTTCAAACTAAAGACCGCCACAAGAGAATTATTACTGTTATTATCGATTTTAGTACTGGGCAAATTCAACTCCAGATTTAAATTTCTCATGTATAACGTAGGAGACGATTATGCTACAGATAGCGGCGAGGAACTTTTTACCAAGATGCACTGCGTTCTAATGCAGAGAGCGTGGCCGAGTGGATAAGGCGACTGACTCGTAATCCAAAGGTCAGAGGTTCGAATCCCGCGCTGGACAGTTTGGTCGCTGTCCGTAACTCTAGCCCGGGTCGACCAGAGCCATGCGAGGGAGATCTGGTAGCTGCGGCGGGTTGATGGTAAAACATCCGGGCCCCTGCTGGAA
>REGL01000976.1:84880-95225 GCA_004194395.1 Aurelia aurita complex sp. Pacific
TCTATATCCAATATTTTTCAGCTTGTCAAACTGCTTATGTTCACCAAGTATCATGCTTTTATCACAACAATCTGCTGTACTATTGCTACTTATTCATAAACATTGATGACGTCACAAATGAATGATGACGTCATACCTATAAATCAAAAGTGAGCAAAAATAGTAAATCTATACATCATTCGAAAGCGCTGACTGTGTGCTATTCAAATATGCAGTTTGTTTGGCAGTAGTAGTTACGAGAAAAAATTTAGAGCGGTTATAAGTGCATTTTCTTGAAGTTGATGACGTCACCAAAAAAGTTGACTTCCGGTCAAAATTTTTTTTGGCCCATCTTGGATTTGAAATCTCCATAGTCAATTTAGTGAAAATACGAAATAAAATTTGAGGTTAGCCACTTTGCCAGTTTTTTTGAGAAAAAACCCTGTCTATTAGAATTTCTGATGGAACTACTTTTCTGTCATGGTAATTTCAATGCGAAAACTTTCGTGGGGTTGTTGACTATACCGTTGATGAATCATCATTCAAAGACACCTTTGACAGCAAGCTGAAAATTGTTAATTCTAAGTACGTTCTTGCACGGGAAAAACAGAATCTGGAGTCGAATTTCTTTCAGACGTCAATGCTCCAAGTCTCGTTCGTTATCCTATTTCGGCCCAGAGTTTTGCTCGCAATAAATATGAATCTTTTTCATATTACAGCATATGCTGTAGTTAGCAATTTCCATGGACCAAGCGGGCCAGAAAAAGAGAACGAATGAGACTTGGGGCAAGTCTAAATTTCTTTAAGCAACCAAGGAATAATGTCACACCATCTGTGGACTTGCCAAAGACGACTTGCAAGACGACTTGGGCAAGTCCACACCATGTGTATAAGCAACAAAGTATATATGATAAGCGATAAAGCAAGAATATAAAAGTAAATGCAAAATGAGCGTAATTCTAATAATTTGTTCGAGCAGAAATAAGTTGGAAACGACGAAGCTCATACCTGGAGTTTACTCTTCGAAAAATGATGTTATCTTTGCTATTAATTTCATCTGGTTGTATCGGAATGCTCGTTTGATTAATTCCATTTATTTGGAGCTGATCGGAATTAAGTGTAGCAATCTGAAAAGAAAACAGATTTAGAATTCATACCAGGCGAGTCAAAAATTTTTAAATTTTTGAAACATCATCAAAATTTGGTTATATTGCCGTTAATGAAAATTGTTTTATGCGCATTTGTGCCAAGGTATATTCAATTTTTTGAATATCAAAAAGTCGCAAAAAGTCCTGAATCCACCTTTTGTTTTCAACATAGTAAGTCTTTTGTTAAAGTTCAAGATTTCGCATTTTTGAAACTAAAATCTTGTCCTGCGTACAAAATTTAGTGTTGAGACAAATCTTCGAATTCGTACTTGTTTTTCTTTCGAAATTATGGCGATTTGAAGAATTAGAATTCATAAGGGTTTTGACCGTAAAATCGAACTTGATCCAAACTTTGATTTCACGGTCAAAGCCCTTTTGACCTTAAATTCTTAAAATTGCCATAAATTCTAAATGACGACAGACATGAATGTGAAAATTTGTACGTATTCTTGCTAAACATTGCACCTAGAACAAGATTTTAGCCTCAAAAATACAAAATTTCAAACAACAAAAGACTTCCGCGTTCGCGCCTCTTATCTTGAAAAGGTGGATTGGCTCACTTTCTTAATCTGTTGGAACTTGAGCATGGGTTCAAATCTTTAAAGAGGCGGTGTAAAATTCTACTACCTCTGTCTCTGAACTGAATGGTTCAGAGACAGAGGTAGTATTGATTCAGGGCAGTATTTATCTCATTACTTATCTCAGAGGTAGTCTTGATTAAGGGCAGTATTTATCTCATTTGAGGCTGTGACGTGGGCCAGTACTGAAAGTTTCTTAAAATGATCAGATTTTGAGTGCTCAGAGTTTCTTACGAGTTCCTTAGTAGGTTACATTACACAAGTACCCTACGAGTAACATGATACAGGAAACAAGTGAAAATAAATGAAAAATAGGTTCAGGATTTCTTTTATCAAAATAAATAGTTTCTTCACTTACATCTTCCCAGTACTGGAGTTTCTTAATCTTTTTGGCGATCTGAGAGTTGATTCTGACAAAAGATACATGAATCGCATGAGATTTTTCAATTGAGCCTTACCATTATGCGTTAGCGCCTTCTCCACTGCGCATCTTTACGCTGTCACTTGTTCCTGTTGTTCCGACGGTATATTCGACACCCGATGACTTGCTGCAAAAGAAGTAAAAACAATCAGGCCTTCGGTTCAGGGAAAACGTAGAGAAAAAAATGGGAATTCTAGATCAGCCTACTTCCTGTATTGTGTCAACATGAAAAATTTTGCATGGTAAAGACGTTATAAGGAGGCAAAATTTTCCAACTTTACTTCCACATCTTCACAACATAGGGCTCAAATCTTTAAAAAGGTTGGTGTAAAATTCTATTGCAGTTTTCTTTGAAATGAATGGTTTGGAAGGAACTCATGATTTTTTGCTGTAAATCTGCCGTATCAATTTATTGATATCTTTATTAGTTTCAAAATGGCAACATGTATTAAATTTTATGCTATCGCGTCATCAAATTTCTAAATCCTAAGCCAGAAAAGCTACAAATTTGTGCTTGCCACCATGTTGTAGACGTTCACAAAATATGGTTTTCTTGAAGGTTATGTAATTTTGCCTCTATTGATGATGATTTAATTTTTTCCAAAATTGTTCATGAATATTTTCAAAATAATCAAATTGCCGCCATTTTGAAAAAAATCAAGATATCAAAAAATTTCCACGGCAGATTTACAGCAAAGTAACATAAGTTCCTTTCAAGCCATCAAATTCAAAGAAAAATTACATAGAATTTTACACCGACCTTTTTAAAGATTTGAAAGCTTTGAGCCCTATGCTTATCTTCACGTTCCTCAACCTCGTTCCCAAGGGTATCTGTTGTTTTCAATAGGAGGCTAGACCTCAACAGATACCCTTGGGACCGGTTTACAAATTTTGTCAATTTTGATCGGAATAATTAGCATAATTTGGCAGACAGCAGGTCCTTTCGAATCCCATATTCGACATTTTCGAAATGTAGATTCCATGGTTCGAACAGCACTCATTGTATCCAGAGCCATTCGAATGTTCTTTATTTCGACTGAACGCCAGGGCTTCAAAGGTGAGAAAGTTCTTTTGTTTCGAAAAGAGCCAATCAAATAGCAGAATAGCCTAACAGGCTCCAGGGTCAATGTAGGCGTTGAAGTNGAAAACGTAGAGAAAAAAATGGGAATTCTAGATCAGCCTACTTCCTGTATTGTGTCAACATGAAAAATTTTGCATGGTAAAGACGTTATAAGGAGGCAAAATTTTCCAACTTTACTTCCACATCTTCACAACATAGGGCTCAAATCTTTAAAAAGGTTGGTGTAAAATTCTATTGCAGTTTTCTTTGAAATGAATGGTTTGGAAGGAACTCATGATTTTTTGCTGTAAATCTGCCGTATCAATTTATTGATATCTTTATTAGTTTCAAAATGGCAACATGTATTAAATTTTATGCTATCGCGTCATCAAATTTCTAAATCCTAAGCCAGAAAAGCTACAAATTTGTGCTTGCCACCATGTTGTAGACGTTCACAAAATATGGTTTTCTTGAAGGTTATGTAATTTTGCCTCTATTGATGATGATTTAATTTTTTCCAAAATTGTTCATGAATATTTTCAAAATAATCAAATTGCCGCCATTTTGAAAAAAATCAAGATATCAAAAAATTTCCACGGCAGATTTACAGCAAAGTAACATAAGTTCCTTTCAAGCCATCAAATTCAAAGAAAAATTACATAGAATTTTACACCGACCTTTTTAAAGATTTGAAAGCTTTGAGCCCTATGCTTATCTTCACGTTCCTCAACCTCGTTCCCAAGGGTATCTGTTGTTTTCAATAGGAGGCTAGACCTCAACAGATACCCTTGGGACCGGTTTACAAATTTTGTCAATTTTGATCGGAATAATTAGCATAATTTGGCAGACAGCAGGTCCTTTCGAATCCCATATTCGACATTTTCGAAATGTAGATTCCATGGTTCGAACAGCACTCATTGTATCCAGAGCCATTCGAATGTTCTTTATTTCGACTGAACGCCAGGGCTTCAAAGGTGAGAAAGTTCTTTTGTTTCGAAAAGAGCCAATCAAATAGCAGAATAGCCTAACAGGCTCCAGGGTCAATGTAGGCGTTGAAGTTTACGGAAAACCTTCATTGTCTCTGGGTACGAGGTTGCACGTTCCTAGGCATTCGAATATGTTTCGGCCCACTATTGTACATAATCTTATAGCAAGCAACGGTCACTTTGAAAGTTTGCATCAATTTGCATCAAATACTGCACAGATACCTTTTCGAGCAACAAATATAAAAAAGTTAAGATTTAATTTCAAAGCTACTAAATCTAATGATAAAAGTTACCGTACAAGGAAGCCTGATAAAACATTCCCTCTGCTAGCTTGTGTTAGCTAATATGAAATTTATATCATAAGGGGGAGGAATTTTATAGAATCACCCTCCATTCTCTCAAACCACATATCATAACCAATTTGGAGAACTTTTCACATGATCCTCCTGATTTGAACTCTAATTCAACGTTCCTATTTATTGCAGCTATTCACTTATTTTCTTTCCTTTCAAAGTTTCAGATTAAATCGTTGGTTCGCTTGCAGGATTTAGCAGTTGTCTCTCTTGTCCTCTAGTTACAGGTTAATTTTTGTTGTTATTCTTTTACAGGAGTTTACAGTTTTCTTTTCACAGATTACAGTGTCTAACGTTGCGTTTATTGGTATATTACGATGAGTCCATTGTTCAAGGCTACTTTAAAAAAAATCTGTACCGCAAATCATTTCCCTAATTTTCCCCTTAAGAGTTCACCGAAAAATATTTTAATAAAGTTGACTCCCAACTAGAAACAGGGAGCAAAGAATCACTGCTTTTTGCTTTTAACAAAAGGAAACGTGACTATGAAAGACCTTTGCAACCCACATGCGAATAACAAGTGAAATGTGGTTCTAATTACAGCTTTAATGCAGATTAAAATGCACAATCCTATCATGAAATATGTCTAGCAAATTCTAAAATTGTTTGACAAATACAGTTTCAGCTTAAGGAATGCTTTTAAAAAACAATATACGAAATTAAATAACATCTAATGTTATTGACTGTTGTAGGACCTACATTATCTCGTTCAGGATAATTTAATGACTAGTTATACTGTTTCAAAATGACAGGATGTTTGATCAAATTTAACTTTATGGGGCTACACGTGGCTTTTATTTCCATTCAAGCAAATATTTTCCGAGTAAAGTATCTTACGATAGTTGTACGCGTTCCCGTAAACCCATCCTTTCAGCGCGATTTCCGATACCCCTAAGCTTAACAAATACATCTGCGGCATAGCCAAGTGTTGGCAAATTAAATCAGTCTAGGAAGCGGCTGGTGCAAACCATATGCGCCATTGGTAGGAGCCATTAATAGACAATGTGTGCCAATGGACCAGGTATCATTTTTGGTACTCAGCTGGAATTTCCTTCCGACAAAATTATGGTCATCGCTCTATCTGTATGACACATGTCGTTTTCAGAAACTTTTGTGCTGGCGGATTCTGGTTAACAATTTGCACATACGTTTCTCGACAACAAATTCTGGGCTTTTCAAACTGATGTTTGGAAAGAAAAATCCTTTAAAAAATTGGTATGAATGAAAATGGCTGTTATATCTCCTTTTTATCGAAATGGCTTCAAATGAATTTTACGGTTCAGGTGTCCTAGCAAAGAGTATACAGATTTTGTTGGGTCCAGTGATGAGAATTTAGCTTTAATCAATGGTTAATCCATTTCAAAATCGTTCGTCAATAGTCAACTAGAACATATAGACACCTCATTTGTTGATCCTGGTGCTGTGAGAGCTAAAATATCAATATTGAAGTTGAAATGTGCCACCAGGTCCAAATCAGGGCTTTGGCCAGCCTCGACTCCACGGCTATCAAGTGTCTTCAGCTTCGGGTTCAACGTTGGGGCTTTGGACTTTTCACCTTTTCGCCTGAGCAAATTTCTGAAGCACGTTGAAATCCAAAACTAACATTAAAGAAAATAAAATAAAAAACAGGCATAATGGGTGACTCCTATGAAACAGAAAATATGATCTAAAGTTTGTTCAAATTCTATCAAGAATATTGCTGCAACGCAAACAGAACTTAAAGAGCCACTGCTAACCATGATCCTTTGTGGCGCCAAGGTCGACTTTCGTATTATCTGAAAGTCGTTTCTGGCCTAAATTCACTTTGCCTTGCTTTTCAATCGGCACACAAAATGATCATGTTTGACAATGGGTTTTTAGCGTAGACAAAAGCATAGAGTCCAAGAGTTGATATTTCCCTTTATCCAATTTCAAGGGGTCCTTTGCAACGGACATACCTCGCATACCTCGCACGTGCCATCTCTAGTTGCACAGCAAAGAATGCTCGCAAAGCGTCTTGGTTAGCAGAAGGTCTTTAAGGCAGAAACAACTTTCACATCATACGAAATTCGATTTTGGGGCCGCAAAGTATCATGGTTAGCTTGAGGTCTTTAAGAAGAAAAGTTGTATCACAAGAGCACGGAAGCTGTTACTTTTATAAAGCATAATGAATGCACGTTCCACATGCTCTTGGGTTTTCCTTGATTTGATAAAGATAAGCATAGGGTTTGTAATTGTATCACTTTTGTGTGGAAGTGTTTCCGTTTGGTATCAGTAATCAATTTAACAGTCCACATGATATTATTGACTCAAAATATATCTTTCTCAAGATTATGACAAGTTTGGCAAAAACAAAATTTACATTTTCTGGATTATGTATTGGAGAATACGTTTCTATAATAGGTTTAAAGTTAGGTAACAATCAACGGAGGTGAGGAATTTTGAAGTTTTCAAGTCCCATCCAGCTCTAAAATAAGTTGAACAGAGTGCCCGACTTGTCAAATACATTGAAGGGGCACAACTTGGAACAAGACTGGTCTGTTGAGATACACATAGTGACCGAAAAATTGCAACTTTTAGCAAACAAACAAAGTTGGATCCTAATCTTGAAAGTTTCATCACGGGTGTTTGCTTAAAAGACAAAATAAATCACATTAACCAAGCCATTTTAGGAAGACGTCCCATCTCAGTACCTTTCAAAAAGTTTGATCAGATCTTCTATTAGCTGCGCATCGCCTTTATCATATTAAAGGGAATCTAAGCATATATCAGCCTTTGATAAAAATAACCGTGCAAAGATAATAGGCCATGACACGTGCCGCACCATATTTGGGTAACTTATCGAAGTCAAGAGGAAATACCGATATGTGATTGGCTGGAGTTTGACGGCAAGTGGCTTGAGCCACTTTTATATGCTTACATTCCCTTTAAACTCAACCTCTAAACATCTTGTTGTGCAGATACATCGCCGGCACTATTAGCTTACACATTTGGGAGTGCATTTGGGACTACTTGAAGCTGCAATGTTAGCGAATTCGATCAAGGATTTTCCACTGGGCGACAAATGTAGTGCGTCCCCACAAACGTCGCGTGAAAATGTCGAGAAAAGTTTGTCACAAGAAAGTGGGTCGATTGCAACTAAATTTCCGCGTCACAATACATTTGTCGCCTGATGGAAAAAAGGCATTAGAGTCTTGCTGAAGGACAGTTGAAATGAAATAAGTATTTCCATACAGCGCCACTAACTTGAAAATGAAAATTCCCTCGTTTTTATTTTCGGAAGTAAGTTGGTCTGCATTTTAGGTACGACATGAAATCAGTGCGAATTATTCCGACTTCTACTTAGCAAGATGTACGTGCGGGACGTGCGGGTGTTTGTCTAACTCAGTACGTATGATGATGAAACGTAGTCCACTGCGTACAGCTTAGTACTATGGACTTTCAACGAAGGAAGAGAGGGCGAGAGAAGCTACGACAGGGAGTACAGTTCGAGGTTATTAGCAGGGTTTGAAGACCGAAAGAATGCAAGAGTTTGAACTATGAAAACTGCAGAGTTCAGAAATTCGATTGAATTGCGCTTAGGGATGGAAATTTTCAATCGAGACCCGTGACCCGTAACAAGAACAGTTTAAATGAAATGAGTCAAAGGGCTCAAATCTTTAAAAAGGTCGGTGTAAAATTCTATCACAGTTTTCCTTGAAATAAATGACTTGGCAAGAACCCAGGGTGTTTGCTGTAAATCTGCCGTGGAAATTCATTGATATCTTGATTAGTTTCAAAATGGCGGCATTTATTATATTTGAGGCTATGACGTCATCAAATTTCTAAATCCTATACCAGAAAGGCTACAGATTTCTGCTTACAACCATATTGTAGACATTCATAAACTATGGTTTCCTTGAAGGTTATATAATTTTTCTTCGATTGGTTTAGGATTTACGATGATTTCGATTTTTTCATAATTTTCCGTGAATTTTTTCAAAAATAATTAAATTGCCTCCATTTTGAACATAATAAAGATATCAAAAAATTTCCACGGCAGATTTACAGCAAAGTACCATAAGTTCCTTTCAAGCCATTCGATTGAAAGAAAAATGCCATTGAATTTTACACCCACCTTTTTAAAGATTTGAAAGATTTTAGCCCGATGATTGAAATGAGTATCACTGACCTCCTACAATTAGCCATTCGCCCACTTGCAGCAACTTGATAAATAGCAATTAATATCAGGATAATACCTTGCAAAAAGAATAACTGCGCGAAACGACGTGGAACTCTTAAGCAGCCTCTCGTGCAATAAGATAAAATCTCCGTTTTTGCATGAACTAAGTTCGGGAGAACAACAAAAATCTATCAAATAGCAACTGCAAGAATAAAAGCACAACATATCACTGCGAAAACCCTGTCGAATAACATCAACGAATCTGCGGGATGAGATGGGAACCCCATCGGAACGGAAGGGATATTTTTATTACACGAAGAGGAATATATCCACACCAACACCATGATCATAACAATAAACAAAAGATAGAAATAAAAATGCATGTTCCAATGTTAATCCGATACATAAACGTGACGCAAAATGGAATCCTAGGTCATTTTCTTAGAGGTCTCTGCTAAGAGTATTCTTAGGAATATCAATTTAATCAAGTCAATATGACTTTGCTAGGTCATTGCAAAGGCTGGATTATGTCATTACACCTAAATCCCAATTTGAAACTTGTTGTTCTTGAGGTTTAATTCTCCTTTGAAAGAAAAACATTACTGAAATGATTTTAAGAAGCAGATGAGCTTCAATTGTTATCTGTATTCTCGAGTGTGACCCAGCCTGCTTTCTCAATGTAACAGATGATTACTCAGGCGGATAAAAATCAAATACAAAATGAGCTAAACTGAGTGGTTGATGTTTCTGAGATCTCACTTAAATACAGGGTGTCCCAAAAAATTGTGCCCGTTTGCCTGAAGATGACAACAAAGCGGCAAAAGATTCTCCCCAAAATTTTGCATGATGTTGCTCTTCAGATATTCAATTAAAGTTTGCTACCATCCACGTAGAAATCCATTGTAAAATGATGGAGCTATGACCTTCAGGAGACCAAATTTGTCTGATGACTGAAACCAGCGGTCGGCCATTTGGTCTTACTATTTTGCAGCGATAAATTGCAAAGAACAAAATTGTAAATAAGAATTACAAATGATTTCAACAACAACAAATTGCGAAAAACAAAATATAAGAAAGGACAATTTTACACGAAACAACATTTATTGAAACCGTTCTGAGCACAGGTAGTGAGCATCATTGTGTTAATTAAAATCACAGAAGAGTCGAAATACATTATTTGTTGTTGTTGTAAATCCTTTCCAAAATGCATTCCATTCCAACTCGGACTGGGTCGAGTTTAAATTCTGTCGTTTTGGGAATGGATTGGCCTAGGCAGTACTTGTTTGCGTAGGAAGCGCAGTTTGGATAGGAATGCTATGGGGTGCCAACACCGCCAAAATTCAGCCTATTGTTTCAATGTAGAATGCAGCCATGTTTGTTTTCATGGTGCTTATTTATCAAAACATGGTGCCTCATTATTAAAACATGGTGCCTATTTTTTAAAACATGGTGCCCATTAACAAGAATATGGTGCCTATCTATTAAAACATGGTGCTTATTTTTTAAAACATGGTGCCCATTTATTAGAATATGTTGCCTATTTCTTAAAGCATGGTGCCTTTTTATTAAAACATGGTGCCCATTTATTAGAATATGTGGCCTATTTCTTAAAGCATGGTGCCTTTTTATTAAAACATGGTGCCCATATTAGAATATGGTGCCTATTTATTAAAACATGG
>REGL01000976.1:95941-126586 GCA_004194395.1 Aurelia aurita complex sp. Pacific
TAATAAAAAGGCTCCATGTGTTAATAAGTAGGCACCATGTTTTAAAAAATAGGCACCATGTTGTAATAGAGAGGCACCATGTTTTAATAACTAGGCACCATGTTTTAATAGAGAGGCACCATGTTTTAATAAAGAGGCACCATGTTTTAATAAATAGGCACCATGTTTAATAAAGAGGCACTATGTTTTAATAAATAAGCACCATGTTTTAATGAATAAGCACCATGAAAACAAACAAAACTGCATTCTTCATTGAAACAATAGGCTGAATTTTGGCGGTGTTGGCACCCCATAGAATGCAGATTGGAAAGAATTTACAACAACAACAAACGAGGTATTTAAACTCTTCTGTGATTTTATTGAACTCTTCTGCTGTGATTCTATGATACTCACTACCTGTGTTCCGAGGCCTGAATATAGTTTAATGTTGCCTCGAGAGTATTTGTATTTGTATTTGAATGTGAAGATCACTTTTCGTGGCCATACAGGATGATTTGGAGTAAATTTTCATTCGAATGGATTGTTAATCCATGGGTTCGCAATATCGCATGTACACTGTTGAGAAGATCACGTCTATCTGCCTCATAAGCATGGCAGAGCAGCAAAAAGTGCTCAGTATCCTCAACACCATCATTTATCGGGCACAACGGATTGAATACCTTAGTCCTTTCAAATTTCGCCTGCCTTCAATTTTGGCTCCCCTTAATTTTCGCCCCTTTAATTTTCGCCCCCTTGTGCAGAAGTTTCGCGGGAGTTTCGCTCCCTTTAATTTTCGCCCCCTGGTTTGGATTGATATGACGTAATTTGGATAGATATATGGCCCCGAGGAAGAGAATACGGTGGATTTAGAACAACAAAATCACCCCTTAGACACAGGGGAGGACAATATCATTGTTATCGAAGAGTAAGGCATGTCTTTTATTTTGTATTACCATCAAAACTAAAGTTCTTTTATAGAAAATAGATTGTTTCGCCTCCTTTAATTTTCGCTCTCTCTAATTTTCACCCCCTTTAATTTTCGCCCCCCTCCGGGGCGAAAATTAAAGGCAAATGAAATTTGAAGGGACTAAGGTAGTATGTTTCTAAATCCCTAAAGTTATGTTTGAATTTATGAAAATTCAGCTTGCGTAAAATGTAAATGTATGAAGGAATATGGAACACATACTAAAAATATCAGGGCAAAATAAACTGAAACTAAAAATAAGAAAATAATGCTTACTCAGCTGGTAATAGTGGTGATGTTTCCTTTTCTTTATGCTCTGGTTAGGAAAGACAAAAGAAATATGAGATGTGAAACATAGGGCACAAATCGTTAAAAAGGTCTGTGTAAAATTTTATCACAGTTTTCTTGGAAATAAATGACTTGGAAAGAACTAAGGGTTGTTTGCTGTAAATCTGCCGTAGAAATGCATTGATATCTTTATTTGTTTCAAAATGGCGGCATTTATTAAATTTGAGGCTATGACCAGAAATTTGAAGCTATAATCCTAAACCAGAAAAGCTACAGATTTCTGCTTGCCACTATATTATTGTAGACCTTCGTAGTTTAGGACTTACGATGATTGACACTTTTTCAAAATTGTCCATGAATTTTTCAAAAATAGTCAAATTGAAAGGAATCAAGATATCAAAAAATTTCCGCGGCAGATTTACAGCGAAGTACCATGAGTTCCTTTCAAGCCATTCAATTCAAAGCAAAATGTCATCGAATTTTACACCCACCTTTTTAAAGATTTGAAAGACTTGAGGTGTGATGCTGAGATGTGATGTGATGTTGAGATGTGATGGTTGTTATAATAATAATAATAATGATCATGGAAATCCAAAGCTTACTTTACAATAGATATATATTTTCTCATTATTATATACAATGGGAGGAAAAGCGTTGACTAGAATCTATATACATATCTAGAAACCATTTACAATTTTTACAACTTCAGTTATTGCTAAAGCCTACATAATGGTTGACTATTGTATAGTTACGGCTACAAGCAGTTTTTTGATAACATACAAATACGTCTGAAGTTTCAGTACTCACTGAGTCAAGTCAAATATAACATTGTGCCCCTTGCTCCAACGTACAGTCGTGCACTCATAATCGATTTGCATGACTAAACATGACTGGACTAATGTAGCCACTCTCGACTACCGAATAATCGTCCCCCCCACCTCTATTTTCCAACCCCCCAACTTTTATTCCAGCCCCCTTTTTATTAATCCTTGAAAAATGGAGATGATAGTGAACATGATTTTTGAATAAATATAAAAAGATACATGTTTGACTAAGAAAACGACTATTTTCAATTTTTCCAACCTCCTCCCAATGATTGTTCCAGCCTCCGATTATTGTTCATCGAACACTTTCCAACCCCCCCCCCCCAATTATTCTCAGCCCCCGTTTAATTCAGGACTCAAGAGTAACGTAATTTAGACTAGTAAAATCTGTCACGCAATTTAAAAGTGACACAGTTTGCTTGGTATGAAAATCCATACGCCAATATGATTTTCAGCGGGGCTAGTTTACATGGTATTAGCATTAGTTTCAATTTTCTAAAACCAAGAGACGATTGCGCTAAGATGGCTTCAAGGAATTTCTACCATGATTCTTTGTATTTCATGGTAAATCATCCAATCAAATCAAGCAAATTCTTTAGACGCAAAGGATCGTGGTAAACAACTCCTTGACGCCATTTTTGGCACAATCGTCTATTGTGTAACTGATCCTTATTCTTTCTATCAAATGCGAAAAAACTTTTTCTTGGATCAATAAAATTTGGTTCAATATCTATTCTTAATTTAATGAATTATGGGGTTCATGTAAACCCTCAAAGTAGATTAAAGCATCGTAGCTTCTAAACTAACGCAGAAAAACTAGATGCAATTTTCAAGAAAACCTTAGCTTTGAGGGTCAAAAATATGTTCGTAGGCTCAGGTCTGTCGCTTTTCTAGTTCATGATTTACCAACATGTAGACGTCACAACTTCAAAACCAAAAGAATTACAGCGAGTTAAATAATGATCATTTAGTAGGCCTTAGTACGGCAAATGTAGCTGTATTTCAAATTAGCCTATTCATGGGTCATTCATTCCAACGATTTGAAGCCCATGCTCGAAGTACAGTTATTCATTCATTCACTTTAAATTCTTTATACACAAAAAACCGTTCAGCTTACGAACGCAATACCTAAATAAGAAAATAAATATCCTAATTACAGTCACTTTGATCAATTTCAGCATTCACCACAAACACTACTCCTTTTTTAACCCTCCCAGCATAGTATCTACAGTTTTGTATCGATTTCAGTCTCTTGTTTACCATTGTCATTTTTATCAGTCGGTAAACTAGTATTTGCATTATCTAAATTTTCAGTAATGTCAGTTGTCTTATTGTACATATTATCAGTCCTAACAGTGTCTTTAGCAGTGTCCTCTGTTGAATCTCCATCGTCATCATTATCAACAATTTGAGCAGTTCTGACATCATCCTCACAGGCCACTTCTTTCGGACCCTGTGATTTCAGCAAGATATGATTATCACCGACAATCCTCGTCTCCGGAAGGTCAGCAACATCTCCGATTATCGTTTCTTCATTTATCGTTCTCGCTGTGTCAGGTGGCACCTCGGGGTTGATTTCGTTTTCAATGTCAACAATTTTTGTTTGCTCGTGAACTGGCTGTGATTTCTCTGATTGTCCTCTCGCCTCCGTATCGCCATTATCGCCATTATCGCCATTATCGTCATTATCGCCATCATGTCTACCTGCAATGTCAACTATCGTTGAACTCATTTGTTCATCATTGCTTTCTGGCTGCGAATTGTAGAATGTACCATCTCCCTCATCTAATCTTTTACTGGTAGAACTCGCTTTCAGGGCATTATCCACATCAGTTTTTTCATCAGTCGCTGTCTGCGGGCTGACAGCCGTCGTTTCCAGAACATCTACTATGTCGACAACCGCTGTGTCTTCATTTGCCTTGGCACCAGATATCGTTGCATCAGAAGCAATTGCTTCTCCCAGTCTCTTCCTATCTATTGCCCCTTCATTAGCGACTTCTTGAACGCTTTCATGAGCGTTCTCTTGCAGGGTACCTGTTTCGTCATCCACTCCCTTCAGAGTATTTTCAGCGTTAATTTCATGCCTGTCAGTCACGTCAATTGGGATTGACGTTTTGTCATGTCTGTCAGCCTTAGCAGTACTGTCACTTGATGCATGTTTGTCAGTCATTTCTATTCGTCCTTTTTCTAAAATCAACATTAAAAATAATATCAATATTCCTCATGAATTTTAGATAAACGTCGGTTACAGCAGAGAAAAAAAGGTTGTTGAGTTGAGTGATGAAGTTTTTGGAATTTAATTTGCGCATCATCATCCTTGTCTTTTTTAAGATATGTACCCGATCGTATAGTGCTTTAATTTGAAAAAAATTCCAAGTTTCTAAGTAACGGAAACAATCTTTTAAAGTTCCCTCTAACAACGGTCACGCCTGACCCGGTTATATCATTTTCCCATCAAAGTTGAAGATTGAAAACGTAGACTGTTACTTTAGGCCGGCTAAAGTCTGACCTAGTTGTCAGTTTTTCCATCAAAATTAAAGATCTGAAAGGCCGGTTAAAGTTTTCTGCCAGGTAGAATAAAAATGAGGTATTATGTCATCAAAGAATTGAACTTGCAAAGATAAAGGCTGCAATTTTACTTACCTGTAGCAGAAATGATGATGTTAGACGAGGGAAGACAGAAAGGCATGGGTGTCAAATCTACTACAAATGATGGTGTAAATCATTGCAACAACAAGGACAGATTTTGTAAGATAATAGCATGATTTGCTTTTCTTTGACACCTGAATTCAAAGCGATTAGCGATCGCAGACAAAAGAAATTTCTCAACTAGTAATTCAAAATAAGCAAAGCCGCAAAAGTTTCTCTGAAAACCCAGGTAGCCAGCTCGCTCGTTGTTGTGCATTCCAGGAATTGTTTTTAGGAGCAAACATGAGCATATATTGAAAGAAGAAGGATGTATCTACACATCTACCTCGGGCATTTTATTTCTTTGGTTCAGAAGCTGAACAGTAAATGTTTTAATTACACCCAAAAAAATAAGAGAATTCAATCGCTTCCGAATCGGCTTCTAAATAAAACAAATTAAATGCCTGAGGTAGATGTGTAGATATATCCTTATTCTTTCGATCTACGCTATGTTTGCTCTTAAAAACAATTTCTGGAATGCGCAACGAGCGCGCTGGCTACTGGGGTTTCAGAGAAACTTTTGCAGCATTGTTTGTTTTGAATTTCTGGTTGAGAGAATTTCCTTTGTCTGCAGTGGCTAATCGCTTTGAATTCAGGTGTCAACGAAAGGATCTCATCCTATTGTATTACAAAATCTGTCCTTGTTCATTGCAACACTATTCCGTTGAATATGGTCGAACGAATGGCTTGAAAGAAACCTTAGCATAGGCACTTTACTACAAATTCACTATGGGCATTTTTGATATCTTGATTACCTTCAAAATGATAGTATTTTGAGATGCGACTGAAAAGAACAGACGATTACGCAGAACTGTTGTCGGGGAATTTTAAACCACGATCCTTTGCGCGTGACAGTGAATCATCCAAAAAAATCAACTGAAATTCTTCGAGGTACAAAGAATCATAGAAAGAATTCCTTGACACCATTTTTAACGCAATCGTCTTCTCTTCTTGTGAAGCTTCCAGAAAAATTGATATCATCTCAAAATCTAAATCAATGGGGGGGGGGGGAACAATTTTCAAATTTTGAGCAAGCTTTAGTTTATGAAAGTCTGCAGTATGGTGGTAAGCAGTAGTTAGCACAAGTTTGTCGCTTTTCTAACAGAAAAGGAAAATACCAGTTTACACCAACAGTTTTAAAGATCTGACGTCTATGCTGGAACGAGGGAAATGAAGAAAATTATTTGAGATCTATACCTATTGATCTTTTACTGCCTTTTTTTGACTTGAATTTTTCATAGACAACAATGATCACAGCTAACAATATAGCTTCAATAACGATACCAATGAATGGCCACAGGGCTCCAAGGGGATCTGAAAAGAAGAAGGATAAAAATATAATATCATTTTCAAAAAATAAAAGAAAAAATATGATAAAAACACAACCGTTCTAGCGTAAACGGTTCGATGTAAAACCTTCATCAGTGTATTTACAATCCAAGACAGCCAAGTATCTATACAATAAACCTAGAATTTACACGAAAATAGTTTGTTTTTCTATACCCTAGACAAATAAAAGAAAATATTATCATTTTAAAATACTATCAAAATAAAAAGAAACTTTTTACATACAGACAAAGCAGCATGGAAGCAAGGAATGAAAATAATAATAATAATAATAATAATAATAATAATAATAATAATAATGATAAATAACAATAATGGAAAGATTTATACAAGTTAAAACCATTGCAGTGCCAAAGGCACTATTATCAATAAGGGTCCAGCAAGTCTGAAATATTTTGGCCGCTGACCAACAGTACCATGCGCCCCGCATTTAGCTGGAATCTGTGATTCTGTGAATCTGTGAATCTGGAAAGCTGCTAGGAAAAACGAACAATAGATTTTGGAAGGTTCCTGACCCTTGGGAATCGGCCTATTGGCTTCGGCACTTGGCCACATGCACAGGTTGCAATTCGGAGATTACTTGGATGAAAGGAGAAATTAATCAAACATTTAGCAATGCTCCAAAAAATTGGAATAGATATCGTTGTGATTGTCACAAAAAACGAAGAATTCAAGGATTTAATGTTTTGCAAAATGCTCCAAAACTGGCCGCAGCCTTTTCACCAGCAGCATCTCTGAAACCCTTCTCCAAGATTTGAGCAACATTTTGAACCAGGTGAGCTATTCGGGAAAATAGGGGATCATACTTCGATTTCTATCGAAGTCCCAGTGATCTTCACATGGTTATTGGCCTAAGTATCTTGGTCTGCCAAAGTAAACCCTCCTAGTGTTCAAAATCCTTGATATAAACAAGCAGTCAAAGTATTTTTGAAGAGGTTGTTAAAAAAAAAAAAAAAAAAAAAAAAAATATTATTGAATTGCAAGCCTATTTGACACTTCCGAGCCTCACAAGCTAAGAAATTTCAAGGTTCTTTTATTTTGGTTCAAAAATAGTGAGGAGAAATTGATCGAATTTCCATGTAATTTGCAAAAAATCTGGCCGCAGCCTTTTCAGAAAACTTTTTGTATCGATCGAAATTGTATTTGGCTATCAGAAAATCGTATCGGTAATGCTGGGAAAATAGGGGATGACATCGTAAAAATTAGATATCTACGTGTTGGTTTTATGTTGATTTCAGAGCCCACCATCTTTGTTATTTACAATCTAGCAGCCGGAAACAATGTAGAGCAACGACAACAGCTCAAGGTGAGGTCAAGATTACACCCCCGTCCTCAGTCCATGTTAGCATTGATTACTTCATGTTTGGTTTCATAATCCTCCTATTCTTTACATTGTCACTATCACCCAATCAGGTGCGTGACAGACTACCTTTAAAGTCAACGAAAGTTCTATTGTGATTTTCAGGCCTGTTTCGAAGGTTTCTGGAAGGAACTTTCTATAACTTACCCCTGATTCGCAATGTGAATTCGGCCGTCTTGGATGATATTGGGTTTGAAACAATACAGTAATAAACGGCTCTGTCTTTATATTCAGTATTCTTGATCAAAAAGACGGCATTCCTGGTTGCTCCATCATTTGAGAAGTTGTACCGACTGTCACTTGCACCTAAAAAGAAGACGCAATAAAAATAAAGTTATCTGAAATGTTGTACAGGCTGTCAAAAAAATTATGCCTCATTTGTGTGGGTGCTGTGGAGGAGATGTAGCTTCAATTGTCCCTTTCTTTATACAGTTGCATGGGATAGGCTTCAATTTAGAGTTTTTTTCCATACCCACTAAAAGATTACAATATAAATTTACAAGCTACACTGTTTTACAAAATTATTATACAACTATACAATACTCAATACTACTGGAACGATACCCCGAGGAGTAAGAGGCTATGACTACCCCGAGGCCATTTGGACATAGAGATTAAAACTAAAGATTAAAACTAAAGTCTGTCTCAAATTACATGCCACAGGAAGTGTCTGCGATAGAAACACCTTTGTTTGGATGGGTATTTCAGACATTGTCGTAAATATTGCGTGGTATCTTATTCGATACAGACGTTAAATATACAACTCAAAGAAAAAGAACATAAAAGCAAAGAAAAGAAGAACACCTTTACTTAAATGGAACATGATGGTTGTGGTTGTGTGGCTTATAATGGAGTGTGAAATTTTCTAATCAAATCGACCAGATTTGTGGATAAATTGATAAATTGCGAATGGTACACAGTAATGTAGATATGTATTTTTGTGTAGATATTTTATGGCGATATAAAAAAAAGCAAGGTCTCAAACTCTAAATTTTAGGGACAAAATCCGCCAGGCAGATCTTTAGATTTACCCTTCGTCTTTCGTTATAAAGCATATAACCTCTCTAACACAACCTTTGGCGTGCACAAGGTGAGAGTTTGCCCTATTAGCTTAGGAGCAACTTTTGTGGCTTTTGTTTGTTCTGAATGACCGGTTCAGAAAACTGCTTTTGTCTGCAATCGCTAATCGCTTTGAATTGAGGTGTCAATCAAAAGCAACTGATGCTTTTTATTGAAAATCTGCCCTTGTTGTCAAATGTAGAAAACTTCAACCTGCAAGCGATTTCAGCGATAGATCGAATATCATCAAGGGTATTTTCATCATCTAGGGAGCAGTCATAAATAATTGCAGGGACCGGGATGGAAGCAAATGAGGAGGGGTCTGAAAATTTTTAGGGTAAATTTATTGGGGTCTGAAACTTTTAGAGGAATTTATGCTGGGGTCTGAAAATAAATCTGCCAAATTTTTGAATTTCTTCGAAAAAAAGTCAATTTTGTATTCAACTCTTTATTTATCTTCTCAAAAAAGTTTTCTTTTTAAGTCGTTTTGTGCTGTAAGGGGTCTGAAATTTTTTGGTGAAGATTAGATGGGGGTCTGAAATTTTTCATGGGCTAGAATGCAGGGGTCTAAAATTTTTTGGGCGAATTTTCAAAATGCTCCCACCCCCTCCCTGTTATTAAAAATGACAGCTCCCCTAATTTTGGAACACGGTAACGATTTCTACATACCTGTGATAAGTTGGCTTCCTTTCTTCCAAATAACAGATGCAGGAGGGGAAGAGTGCACTGCACAAACCAGTTTTGCATCTTTTCCCTTGAACACTTTCAACTTTTGTTTTGGTTTCATACCTTTCTTGAAATGAACCGGAACTATAGCAAAGCAGACATACATAGTTAGCACAAATTTCTATCAAATGCTATAGAATTCTAATACATGGTGTCCCAAAAAAATTGTGCCCCGTTTGCCTGAAGATGGCTACAAAACAGCAAAAGATTCACGCCAAAATTGTGCACGATATAGTTCTTCACATATTCAATTAAAGTTTTCTGCCATTCCTATAAAAATCCGTTGAAAAATGATGGAGCTATAACCTTGAGGAGACCAAATTTGCCTGATGACTGAAACCAGCAGTAGGCCATTTTGCCTTACTATTTTACAGCGATATATAGCTCCGTGGATGAAATGCAACAGTAGCCTCCAATGTCATAGCTCTTGTGAAAATTCTGATAATCATCAGAGAGTTTTCAACCATTTCTTACCTCACAGAAACTATTTCTTACCTCACATAAAGCTTGTTATCACTGCAAAATAGCAAGACACAATGGCTGACCGCTGGTTTCAGTCATCAGGCAAATTTGGTCTTCTGAAGGTCATAGCTCCATCGTTTTTCAACGGATTATTACTGGGATGGTAGCATCACAGAAAAGTTTGGCGAGAATCTTTTGCCGTTTATTGGCAATCTTCAGGCAAATGGGGCACAATGTCTTGGGACACCCTGTATATTCTTCAACAATTTTTTATTCTACCGGTGTCCCAAAAGAGTACTCCCGTTTGAAAAATCACAAAAATTTGATTACGTGACCGATCTTCATTTTTCGTTCATTGTCAAGTAGAAAAAGGACTACATTATTTTCCCAGGTATACCTGATTTTGTAACTGGTTTAAAAATTAGCAAATTCAGCTCTTTTTAGGCCTACCTGGTTTTGAATCATACTGCAAAAAAGCACTGATGATTGCCAAATCAATTCCTTTGGACATGTAAAGCTTCTAGTTTGGTCATGAATGACAGAAATAAATGTGCACTATCATTGGAGACTTCAGTGATGATAAGAAATCTGAAAATTTTGACTCTTAGGCATGATTGAGTATTTTGCTTAAATATTATAGCTCAAATAAGGTTTTTCAACATGTAATTTTTCTACCTTTTAGTATCAAAAGCAAACATTTTATCATCTTTAAAATGTTTGGGTCCTTGACAAAACAAGTCAAAAAGAAAATTTTATGAATAGTTTAATAATTGATTTTTGGTGATTTTTTAAACAGGAGTATTTTTTGGGACACCTGGTATTTAAGTAACAACATTTGATAGAAAGAGAGGATTAGGGAAAGTCGAGGTTCACACGCAAAAATTAAAGGAAAATCAAAATGACTCATGTTGTTTTACTTGCTCACATTGTTTTTAGTCCTTTTCACCCAAAGTCTTTTTTCACCCACTCTTAGTACAAAATGAAACCCAAATTCAAAAAAAGTGCCTTACCGAATCTTTATCATCACCAATTCTCATTTTATGAAAATTACAGAAGATGATGGCAGTGAACGCCAATTTTTAGCTATTAAGCAACATTCCTTCTTCTGGACTCTAATCTCTACAAAAACTTTTCTGGGTTCATTGTTTTTTGTCACCCCAACATATCCAAATGATATTGGGAGAGCATTTTAAAGAAAGAAAGTAAATTTGAAGTTTTCAAACTGAGCATTCTTTGTAAAAATTCTTATCTTATTTTCAAACTCTCAATTTGCAGCTCCTTGTTAGCCTTTTAGATGAATTTTCTGATTTGCATTATCAAATAAATAATATATATATGATGTATATGACATACACACACATATATACATTATTTAGTTCATATATGTACTACTGTATGTACTGTAGCAATAACAGAAAAATAGTACCACTTACTGGCCAAGCTTGTGTTTTTCGAAGCATCAAAAGAGACATCCTTCAAATTTGCAGCAACGTCACAAACATAAATTCCAGCTGAATCATCTTGTACAGTTCTTTCAAGCACACTGCTGATGTTATAAATTTTGCCAAATTTTTGAGAAGGAGTTGTTTTTGCCTCTTTGCTGATGTCTTTCCCTGGCTGTCCCTTTTGTTTGATGTGGGTCCACTTCAAAGTAAGGGTGATCTTCACTCCAGCATCTTCAGCACTGGCGTTGCATTTGAATGTTGCTTTCGAACCAAATGTTGCACTAGACTGACTTGTGAGATCCACCTCTGGCAGGCTTTTTTCTGAAAAAAGAATCAGCTTTAATTCCCTTTTAGATACTTAGCAAGTCAGAATGGCCCCTAACCATTTATTGATGTTAATTGGATACTAATAAACAAGCAAACTTGCATGCAAATTTAATCTCTTCAGAAAGAAAGAAATAATCCTAGCACTTACCGTAGAGGCCTTGTGCACATTAACATAACAACTTTACACTATGATAAGAATTCTTGAGCCACATAAAAGACACTAAATTTTTCTGAATGAGAATTCTTAGGAGGAAAAACCATGTTAATAGCGTGAGGCCTGTACTGTATTTGAAGTCAAACTTGTGTGTATTTACATCAGATTCTTCATGACTTGCAACTGTTTCACATTTTATACGACTACACTCTCATGCAAATTTTAAGAATATCATAAGAATGTTGCTCAGGCTCAGCTCGCCATATTTGTGTCTCATTTTTCAGCAGTTGCCTGTTTTGCGATGCTCATGACAGATAATCGCATGACTGACATATCTCATTTGTTCAACATGCATTTTTAAAACTTTACGATTGTTAAGAACATTCTTATCGTTACAATTGCTTAATTTTCTTTTGTTCCACCATTTCCTCGTAATGACATGACAATTCTTTTAACTATGTTCCACTGAAACCATATCAGATTTGAAAAAAATTAGAATACTTCAAGAATATATTAAGGCTCAAAACGAAAATTTCTTAAGAATATTGAGGCTGGAAAAAAGTTATAGTGTTCTTATAAAAAAAAGAGTGTAATGTAGAGGCTAAGACCTTGGCATAGAGGCTTTGAAATGGCAGTTTTGAAGTAGATGCACAATAGATGCAAGTATAAAATAATAGAGGAAAGGTAAAACTTACTTGGCATAACAATCAATTCAAAATGTGTTCCACTTAGAGTGCCTGCTGGACCACAGATATAGGAATCTGCTGCATCAGATAACATTACTGGATGGTACTTTACAGTTGTAATTGCTTTCAATCCTGCAAGAATGAAGAAAGTAATAGTATTAATTTCATCAACAACAGCACAAAACAGTAGCAAAATCCCAATTGGAAGGGGAGGGGGTCAGTTCTCATTTGCCCTTCATTCCAAAAGCAGCAAACTCTCTTTCAAAATCAACCTAGCTATCCAAGCTAGTTACTTACATACATACATTCATACATACATAGTACATTTTATTTATTCATTTAGCAATACGGTCATCTACATGACAGCTTTGCTGATGTGGACCTGTTTATACAAAGTAAAGGGTTAAAATTTAGAATGTACAAAATAAAATTATTAAAATCTACGTATCTAATTTACATATTTGTAATGGTTACATATTTAAATCTAATGGTATCTGCCTTAGTGCTCAAAAAGGTTGTTCAACCAAAAGAAGTACAGGTTAGAATATTGATATTGTTCGATAATTGTCTTTTAAATGTTTCATGACTTCCTTGGATTTTATCAATGAAGGGGCAGTCTATTTCCATATTAACGCTGCCCAAAATTCATCTTGACCCCCCAAGAATGTCTTTGCTTCTTGCTTCCTAGTTCCTGCATTTTCTAGCTGTATGTTCCCTTGCTCCTAGCCCTTTCAGGTCCTGCTTCTTACTCCTGGAAACCAATTATCAGAATATCAGTTTAGGTAAGGCAAAGTTGCAGCTTTTAGCGCCAAGCGCTGGGATTGTAGAAGAAGAGAAGACCTAGTTTGCAACCCCTTGTCATAACTCTCAAGTTGTGGGGCTCTAAATGGACTTGAATGATTGTTTTGGCTTCAAAGTCATAGGATTTCACCACTGCGCCACAGCACCTTCATGTGGCACATAAAAACAGAATTGATGTTGAGAAGGCCACTTTCCACTTTCGTCAATATGGTGGCATCTGTGAAATGAGGGAATCCCTGGTGAGGGAGTGGAAAGTTTCAGAGTTTGATAAGTTGAATTTTTTTGATGGAGAAATCTGCACAGTTAACAAAATCGCTTCCAACGTCAGTTACAAATATTATCACTATAATACAATACATTACAACAAAACAACAAATAAGCAAAGGGTGTTATTTATTTAATCTGGAGAGTGTTGAGGTAGTAACCATGTGAGCATGATCTTACAAGTCTTGTTGGGGATACGAATCATCAAAGTTCAAAGCAACGGTTATCCCCCAAAAAGGAAACCTGTGATCCTGCGCAGAAAGCATGTTTGGTTTGTTAAAAGAATGTGGGCAGAGAATCGAACCACAATTCAAGCAAGGATTAGCAAAGAAACAAAGAGATTCTTGCGCATGGTTATAGGTTTCCCAGCTGTTGATCTGCTTTGAGCTTTACCAGCATAACAAAGGCTTAGACAAAAGGGGCAGTCCTCCGTATCCTCAACAAAGTCACAAATTCCAACCAATAAAAGCTAACAATGGCCAAATGCACTCTGACCTCATTATAAGAAAGGGTTATTTGGTTAGCTCTGGACTAATGGATGGACATTACCCTAGAACTAATCCGAAGTAATCCCGAGTTTGATGCTGTCTGTTACTGATCCAATTTGCAAAAACTTTGCAATCCGTTGTGTCATTGTTCTTTTGGTGTTTGCAAGTTTGTGTGGAGTTTTGCAAATTTGCATGATTACGAGAAGTTTCAAACAAACTGTTGCAAACTGGTTTCGTGCAAAATCAAATTCTTTGCAAACAATTTACATGCCATTAGATTTCAAACATTGCGCAAACTTTATGCAAATTTGCTGCAAACTAAATCCAAATTAAAGGCAGTCTGTCACGTAACTGATAGGCCGCAACAAAGTTAGAGCTCAACACAACGGATTTCTTTGTGAATCTGTGTATTTGAAACAAAAGTGGGCTGATCGTTATCACTTTCTATGGTCGTAGAAAGTCAGTAGGATTAACAGCCATTCGAATTTGTTATTCTTTGTATTGTCATTATCACCCAATCAAATGCATGACAGACTGCCTTTAAGTGCAAACTTGAATATGGGAAATTCCTAGCTTTTTCGCGTGAGTCCCTGTTTGATGCTGCAAGGCACAACCACATAATTCACTTCCAAAAATGAGACTAATGTAATCAGTCTACAGTGTATTTACCATCCTTCCTGTGAGTTATAGTAATTCGACTAGTGTTCTTTGCTTCTCCTGATGATTTGGCAACACTGGGAAATGGTGGAGTTGGTGTCGCATCTGCAATCGCCACACAGTCGTATTGGAGATTTGTCCCTTCAATTGCTTTCAACTTTGAGCTACCACCAACTTCATGAGTTACTCTGTACTTCACTGCAAACAGCAAAAGAAACAATAGATAACAAAATTAATTCTCGTAAATGTGTACAGAACTAATGAAGGAGCTCTTAGCAATTACGATGGCATCATTATCTGATCTATTATGACCAGAAATATCTTTTTAAGTGCAAAGCAGGAAAAGACCATGTGATGAGCTTGGAGGATAGTGCAACATTTGGTTGATCTTTAGCTTTGAGACCGTCGCTGTCTTTGTCTGTCTGCAGGTCTATGTTGTCTGGACATTTGAGGGGCACTGTCGGTCGCATCTAAGGCGATTTGAAGAAACCAGAAGGCAGTGTTTACGTCTTTTGGTTCTCTAGCTGCTTTTAGCTGAGATTATTGGGACATACTATGTAAGATTTTACACAGCTAGCAAATACATTGCCCTAGTGATAGGCGGATGCTTATATAGGCCTAAACTAAAGTGGGAAGTTAGGTAGGCCCTTATATGATGTCCACCTGTCCAAAGGACACTTTGTAGGCATTGTTCTTACTTACCCTTTCGTGAATTTGCTGTTAGACACAGACTCGCAGCTAAGATGAGAATGTATAAGAATTTAGTAGACATCTTTCCTCTCTTTCAGCAGCTAAAGTCGTCTGTACTTTGAGCCTTTTTCGTCAACAGGTGGTTATATTGTAACACCAAAAACAAACACTCAATTTTGTTTTGTCCTTGTTCTTTGCCCAGCCCTTTTACAATTTCGAACATTTGTGTTCGTTTCCAGTCTCCTTGTGCTGTAAACACTACGTCCACTGTGGCATAAGAAATGTGCAGCCCTACAGTTAGTTGTAAAATCGGGGAGGGGAATTGGAAAAAGGTAAATTTACCAGGGAGAGAATTCGGGGGTGTGCTCCTCTCTAGACTTATGACGATGAGTCCCTTGTTTCCTTGTGCTCTTTGACTTCAAGATGGCGCTTCAGTCAAAAGCGACTCATAATATTACTTTGAANAGGTTTTTAACTGTTTCATTATGAGTCCCTGTGAGCAAGGTACCGCAGGGATACAAGGGACTCATCGTCATAAGTCTAGCTCCTCTCCATGATTCTCAAACTCCACAGAGAGGGACGTTGCAAAAGAGGGGCGAGGCCTGGATAACTTTTCTTTATTTCTTACATTCAAGGTCCTAGACCCCAAAACCAAAATCACTGTACCTAATTTTGTCCAGCCCAGCCCTTTCATTTGTGTCCAATGTGCACTCGTGGAGATTCTTCGCAATGAAACTTAGCACGCAGCCAAATCATAGTCCTAAAAGTTTCTTAATGTTTCCGGACAGTTAAAACATCGTATAGAAATGAACGGTGTTCTATTATGTTCAAAACATGAACGGTTTGTTAATATGCACTCAAGAATAAAGGTTCAACGACATATTTGCCATGATATCCCTGCATTTAACTTCTAAAAGTTTCTTGATACTTCTCAGGCATAGTCATGGAGTTTCTTAAAATGTTAGTTATCTCAGAACCAATTTCTTAAGAAAACAGTTTCTTGCAAAAATTGTGCATTTAGCAGCAATCCAAAAGGGGGGGGCCCAAGAGTGAAGCAAAGAATGAGCACTCCCTTAATGCCTTCTATTCTCCTTTTTCTGAACGGTTGGCGGCAGGTACGAGTCCAACCCCTACTTTTTTTGGGATGGATGGCATCTGTTACAGCAAGGACCCGAATTTAAGAAACCACTGTTTTAAAACCTTAACCTAAAGGTTTCTTGGATCAATGACACTTTTCAGTTTTTTAGGCTGAAAGTTTCTCAAATTTCTAATTTCTTTTCTGGAAAATCCTGGAAAAATAGATTACAATAAGGAATTATTTATAGATAGATTAGCCATATGTTTGGGTACCAGAGTGTCACCGTATGTGTATGATATCAATGACTGTCAAGAACATAAGTGAAAATTCAGGTAAAAACCTGTTAAATCTAAGACATTTTTGTAGCAAATTCTTACGAGCCCTGTATGAAGTGGAATACTCCCCAGACCGTCAGACCTGGACATAACGTTGATCAAAATAGAAGAAACTCCATTTTGGGTATGAGCCTCAGGAGTTTCTTACAAGGAGGGAGCTAATTATTTTTCAGTAGCCTAAAAGTTCCTTTTAGGTGGTTTCTTAAATGCGGGGCCTTACTGCATCATTATCTTTCGCCTGTCACTAGATCTTTTTCAAAAAGCCATTCAAATAAATATACCGTTGCAGTGACCCTTAGCTTTTCGAGGCTCGAGATAGTACTGACCTATTCTATTTACATGGTGCTGTGTATTCCTTTTCTATGGCTTCGCATTACTTTAACCGCTAACAAAACCTATATCGATCCATTTGAAATACCAGGTGAGTCAAAAAAAGAATTCATGTTTGAAAGATCACAGATCCCTCGATATCAAGATAATAATGTTGGCAAAGATGTCATTCAATAGTGAACATGTTCAAATATATTCTAAATTTTACCTGCCTGAAATCGGCCACTCCGTTCTGAAATTATAAGAAATCTTCTCGAAGAACCCCCTCCAAGAAACTTCCAAAAATTGCATAAAATCACGACCAAATTTCTCGTATGTCTATGCCTTATAGCAATGACTTGTACATGCTTTGCCACGTTTAATCCCTTTGGGAGATGACAATATCATCTTTCGGGGCAAAACAACATCATTCCGGACGATTTCATCTTCCCAAGAGGTTAAAACATGTTGGAATGTGTTGAACTCATTGAGATGAGGCAGAGAGCTCGGGAAATGTTGGTCGTTGTTTTGAGGCTGTTGTGAAGATTTTTCGCAAGGGCTTTCTGGAGAATATCCATCATAACATCAGAATGGAGTGGCTGATTTTAGCAAGGTAAATGTTGAGGTCCATGTCTGCTGTAAAATGTTATGTTTCCCAATATCACCATCTTGATATTCAGGGAATAGTGATTTTTCAATTTTTTATTGACTCACCCGGTAGTATATTGCCCAAAATATTGAGATTTGATCACAATCTAAATTTTCATTCCTTGTCAAATTTTTCCTTAGATTTTACTAACGTTTACCAAAGTTCCTAGCAAAAACGCAAATGCTCTCCCGCGAAAATATGTGCCAGACAAATTGGTGTGATCATGTAACCTCCTTTGCGAGATGGGCTAGCAGGTTCAAGACACAAAATACAACTCCTGGAACTGGCAAAAAATATGGCGAAAAACAATTTTAAACGTACAAACAACCAAAGAGAAAATAATCAAAAAATCAAATTTCCGTGTAATGAAATGCGTTGGTCTACGTACAATCCTCTCAACAAAACTAAATATTCACATATCTTTACAAGATCAATCGATATACAGAAATCAAATATTCTAAAGTTCTCCCAAAAATTATGCAGAAAGAAGTGAACATTCAGTTCACAATGTATCGAATTATCAGCTCTTGGCACAGCCAACATATATACCGGGTGCGCCAAAATAAACTATGCACGTTTGGCAGGCCACAATAAATCGTACACTCGACCGATTTTGAAGATTTATGACTTAATCTTTAGCAGAAAGCCTGAATTAGATTCTGGGATTTTTGCAATTTTTTCATTTTCAATTTCTAGAGCTAGAAGCGAGTTTCTTAAAATTTTAGTTTTCGAAAACACTGAAAACGATAAAAAAACATCGATCAAGTTTTCTAAATAATTGACATGAATGGGCAAAGAGAGAACTTGTTCGTTGTGATTTACGGTTCAGAAATCGACCAATTGTAATCTGCTATACGAGAGTTGGTACTAAACCCCCAAATCCCCCTGAAACGTTTTCCCTTTGTTCATTCATGTTGAATCTTTTAAAGTTTGATCGACGTTTTTTGATCGTTTTCGATGTTTTCGAAAACGAACATTTTAAGAATCTCGCTTCTCCCTCTAAAAACTGAAAACGGAGAAATTTGCAAAAAGTCCAAGAATCTAATTCAGGCTTTCTGCTAAAGATTAAGTCATAAATCTTCAAATCGGTCCAGTGTACGATTTATTGTGGCCTGCCAAACGTGCATAGTTTATTTTGGCGCACCCGGTACACTGTGTCAAAACTTTTTCATTAGTATGTAGAATTGAAAATGTCTTTGTTCGTATTTTGCAAGAAAAGAGCCAATCGTATTGCAAAAGTTCCTGCTAAAAGTCAGGTTTTTCAAAACACCTCAAGTAGCCTTCACCCACCCTACCAAAGCTGTATTTATCGCCAAATTCATCCTTTTCATGATAAAAGAAAATCAATTTCAAAAAGTAATGGGAAAGTCAATTTTGGTCCATAAGATATTTTTGGGACAACCGATAAGTGGTATCCCTTCCAAGTAAATTTTGTTCGTACATTTTTGAATTCTCTTCTCCGTATTTGTTATACCAAGGAATATTACCTCTTTAGTTACTATCTTGAAGAAACATGCCCTTAATCCAAAAAATACACCTCAAAACTTCTTCGAACTTCAGAACAAACACATGGCAATCGCGTTCCTACCTATGTATCAAACAGCATTCTGTCTGCATGTGTTTTGGGAGTACTTTATTTTATTCTAATTGGTAATAAAATATAGTTATCATATAAGAACAATATCACGAAAAAGTAAATGAATACAATACACTCTTCTTCGTATAAGAATAATGTTTATAAGCATATTCAGGCTTATGAGCAATGTTATAAGAATATTGCTCAGCCTCAGCTCGCCTATATGTGTCTCATTTTTCAGCAGTTGCCTGTTTTGTGATGTTCATAACAAAGTATCGCATGACTGAAATTTCTTTAACTATGTTCCCCTGAAACCATATCAAATTTGAAAACAAATAAGAATATTTTAAGAATATGTTCAGGCTCAAAACAAAGATTTCTTAAGAATATCAAGGCTGGACAAAATTTATAGTATTCTTATAAAAAAGAGAGTGTAGTGCTAGCCTTAAAGAAGGATCATGTACGGTTCAGTGAGCCCATTTTACTCGTATTTTCGGTGGTTTCGTTTCAATTCGTTGCTATCATTTTCTTTATCAAAACGCTCCTCCTGGTGCATTTTCCTCCATTCAGTGGAAACTTCAACAACTTTCTTGACGTTATTGAGGAAAAAAGCAGTGGAAACAGCGCCTAAGAAAACAAACTTGTTCTGCACTTACCAAACTTGATATCACTTTGATTCTCGTTACTTCTGTGCCCTCTAAAATGAGTTTCCACACTTTAATTAATTTGTTCATACGCAGCTTTCTTTCCAGACATAGATTTCTTCACGATGAGTATCAGTGATCCAAAGACGGAGATCGCGACTGGCAGGCCTAAGCCAATTGACAGAATCAAGTATACCTTTAATGAGATTTTTTGCTCAGGAGCAACCCCATAACCAACCATTCCAGTCCTGAAAATGAAAAACAAACTTTACTAACAAGGAATGGAAAATCAGGATAGAAGGCATACAGCGTAATTTTGATGAAAATTTCAATATCCTCAAAAATGCAACAAGATGTGAGCAAATTTTAAACAGAGAAGCTTTTATCATCCAATAGTGCTATTCATTTGCATTAATAAAAACTTTCGCTTCAGATCACCTTCAAATCTCTTTCTCAACTGAGTCACATCGCATTTTAATGACATTCGATTTCACTTACCAACTTATGTATCTGATGCCAGTATCTTTAGTTCCTTTATAAAATCCATCATCCTTTTGACCAAATGACTCTGTCACAGTATATGTCTCCAGTTTGTCATTGCGTAATATTGAATTTATGAGTGATCTTCCAACATAACCTAATTCCAAATTTCCTTTGACTTTCTTGGGGAAATTATAGGCAAATGTTTGTGAGACGTGCTCTCGTTTAGCCTTCCTGTACGCTACTGGTTTCCAAGATGCAAATGATTGCTCATCTTTACCCACTGGTACTTTTAACTTCCATAATTTGAATATTCCAGGTGTGTGCTCATCATCTATGGATCTACTTGTTTCAAAGCTTGGTGCACCTAAACCTGTGAAAGAAAATTAAACTTTATGTCAGTTCTTTGCTCCCCATGGTATTGTCCTTGCAATATTTTTGTATTGTAGATGGCAGCATTGGTTCCAAATCTTTAAAATGCCTGGTGTAAAATTCAGTGACCTATTTCTTTGAACTGAACGATTTCAAAGAAACTTTAGCTATTTCTCTATAATTCTACCGTTGGATTTTTCTAAAATCTTCAGTATTTTCAGAATTAGAGTGTTTTTCTTCTTTTTCAAGAATTCAAGAAAAATTTCCAAAAAAACTTAAAACCATCGTAATTTCTAAACTGTTTGATGCAACATGAAAAAATTTCGAAGAAAACCATAGTTTATGAATGCCTACAATATGGTATCAAGCACAAGTCTGTCACTCTTCTAGTTTATGATTTAGAACCTTGATGACGTCACATCCTCAAATGAGTTGAAATGTAAGATACGCTGCAATTTCGAAAAATATTCAAAACTTCTGAAAAGTCCAACGGTAGAATTATAGTTAAGTGGCTAAAGATTCTTTCAAACCATTCAATCAGAAGAAATAGGTCATTGAATTTTACACCCACCTTTTTACGCAGAGTTAAAGACTTGGAACCTATGCTGTAGATGGCAGGTTTACTCGGTGAGCCAGAAAAAAGTTCCCACTTTTTTGTATGGGGTGTCCCAGAAAAATTGTTCGATGTTTGATTAAGTATTAAAAAGTAACGATAAAATGCAACGACTCCTGGTTACATAACCCTGTTCCTAAGATTTCGAATTAATTTCTGTCGCCAGAATCTTGCAAATCCGCTAAGAATTCAAGAAGTAACAAGCTTTTGAAGTTCAAGTTTGTGCGAAAGCTGAAACCAGACGCCCCTAACTGACTTGTTTTTTCAAAAATATGTCCCAAATTCGAGGGAAAAGAAGACTGTTCAATGTTATACCTCTTTTTGATATCAGGCAAACCGAATAGGACATCAAAAGAAATTTCATTCTTGTAACCATTGCCAAAATTTACTTAAGAATGCAAGTATCCAAAAACATGGAATGAAAACTTAATCGACGAGAGACGGGGCCATTCCAAATTCTGCTCACCAGGATTCCTCCAAGTATCCATAACCTTGAATCAATGTTAGAGAAAGCTGGTTTATCAAAAGTATTTTCTAAATTCCGTTTGAATTGCTTTGAATAAACGAGATTCTACTTTCATCAGTTTAGGGGCGTCTGAATTCAGCTTTTGCATTAACTTGGACTTCAAAAGCTCGTAACTCCGTGAATATCTAGCCGATTTGCTAGCTTCTGGTGCCTAAAATTAATCTAAAATCTCGGCAATATGATTATCTTACCTTGGAGCCCGTTGAATATTTCGTTATTTTTTAATATTTAATCATACTCGAATAATTTTTTGGGAAACCCTGTATATATATTCACTTTTTTTGAAAATTAAACAATTCACAGTTCGAAGATCCTTGCAATTTGATCGATTGCTTTAGGCCCTTTTTCACGCATTTTGCAAACAAGAAATTTTTGTAAAGCCAAATTTACCTATATTTCCAGTGCTCATAAAGAGAGGAGAAAAATCTCAAAAATACTTTGGTCTTTCAGCTTCTACTAGAATCTGAATTATTCAAATCTGTCATGTACTCTTGGTGCTATGAATTTTGAAAATTGGGAACCTTTTCGGAATCATCCGGTAGAATCATGTATGGTAAAATAAATTTGTTTCAAGTGCTTCAACCCAAAGAAAGATGTCATAACTATTTGAAACAATTTAAATTTCAAAGATTTGAGACTGATGTCTTGTATGTATACCTTGTTGATCATTCAAATCATGATTCAATATAAGAATTTCATAAACAACATACCGTAATATGGACCCTTTTGCAATGCTAGGATGTCAAGTCCTTACCTGATTTTTTCACAAATCCAACATGAACAGCATAACGAGACTTTTTATCCGTTGTAGGAAGGTTACTCAATGTGATTGTAAAACGAGTTGAATTCTCATTGACATGTTCATGTGGCCAATCACTATCATAATCATCAGCGCTAAATGTTTTCAACTGAAAAAGAAATAAGGACAGGCAATTGATTATTCTAATACCTAAAATACTGAAATATTCTTAAAGGACAAGTCAAGGTTCAGTTCAGTTCAGTTTACTTTTAAAATTCCACTACATACAAAAATCTCTTTAAAACAACATACAATTAACTAGAATATTAATTACAACAGGAAATAAAGCATGTTAAATGAAAAAATTATACAACAGGATTACATAGGATTTTGTATGGGGAGGAATTTCTCAAGGAGGAGCTCTCTCAAAATGGGTATGATTGATGATAAAATATCATATTATACTGCTTGAATGGTGTATCATCCTCCTTTCCACCGTTGCCTTTTCCTTTCAAAATTACACATAAAAAATAAGAGATTTGTGCACAGTGACATTATCAGGAGCAAAGATCTGGGAGAAATATTTGTGCCTGATGACATCACTAAGCACAAATCAGTGAATTGAATACGTAATTTTGCAAAGGAAAGGCAACAAATAGTGGCAAAAAGTAGGACATTAAACCATTTAGCAGTATAATATTGAATTTCATCATTCGATTTGTCCTTTAATGCTCTGAAAAAGAGTATTAAATATAGTAATCTGACAAGCTTGCGTTTCTTTTATTTTGAGTTATCTTTAATCGTGTATTTTAGGCCAATTTCTGGATGCTCTAAAATCATATTTTAAATCTTTGAATTTACCAAGGGACTACTTCATTGAGAACTACCAATTAAAAATGTAAAAGATATATACCTCAATCTTTTAGCTATTAGAAAAATCAATCTCTATAATTCTAATGCATCTCTTTGCTAGAATGATGTTTTAAACAAGGGAACATTTGGGAGTCATTCGGTAATGCTAATAATCTTAAACTAGCATTGTCTAAACAAATCACAAAATATGCACTCACCGCAAATTCCATAGTACTTGTATTCCATGTCCCTGTAAACAAAGCATCCGCACCATCCCCTGTCAAATTACGACAGTGTTTAAAACTCCATGAAAACTTTGGCAAGACGTCCCTAATTTGAGCATTGGCTGTTACATCTTGATTGTCTTTGCTGTCTCTGTACTCAGTTACATTTGAGATGACAAATGCTGACATACTTGGAACTGGTGGTACAAACTGAATCTCAAAATTGGGCCCATTGTTCCAGTTAATAACAGGATGTGCAGTTATGTCAGTAGTGTGAGCAACCACTATTGTTGGGAGACCAATTGTGCTCCAGAGATAGTGTATTGTATCATTAGATGACAAGGATTTAGCTTTCACATGAAGGATCACATAATCTTTGCCACATTGTGTTTGAGGGCATGAGTACTCATGAATCTTTACCTAAAATTCAGATCAAGATTCAAGTAATGTGCAGTTCAGGCTTCGTGTAAATTGACATAAAAAACTCTCAGGGGATTGTTATGATCTCTCTAAATGCAGAAAAGAATTTGAGAGGTAAGACAGCCTGCAAGAACTTTTGAATAAGAATTGTTGAGCATTCATTAGAATTCTTTGGCTAAAAATAGGGTCAATGTTTAACAGGGTCAAAGCCCAGGGGCATTTTTTTGTATTGGGTATGTATTGGTTTCCAGTGGCGGATTTATGGGGACAAGTGGGGGTAGTTGCCCCCTACAAGAAGAAAATTCTTTTTGATGGTGCCCCCTTTCTGGCAAGAAATGCGCCTGTAATGATGACATTAATCCACTTTTTCTATTCCGTTGCTTCAGATAAAATGTACAGAAAACACACAATACAGACATTTTTTCATAGAAAAACAGAAAAACTAATTTGTTTTAGCAAAGTGCAGTCCAACAATTGTTGAGCCCCTTTATAGTATGCAACCCATTAATTCCATCCTTGGTGCCCTCCCGCAAGTTGCCCCTCCTTCAAGTTCCAGATGGATCCACCCCTGCTTTTTCCGCAATTTTGCTCCTGAACAGGGTATCCATTTTCTCAAAGAGAGCCCCCAAAAGGGTAAAAAATTGTTGAATGGTTGCTCTCTCAAGGGATTCTATTGGGGAATTTGCAATTTTTCTGTTTGTTGCTGATTTGCTCCCATACAGGTTCATAATCTCATTACCCCTAGCTGCATGCACCCCCCAATACATTTATGGGTCTAAGTGATTTTGTGGGTTGAAGGTGTTGTGGCACAGTGTAATTCTCCAACATTGTTCAGAAAAGTGAGGCATACAGAATTGAGCGCCACCCAACGCCACTGGAGCACTTGGGCAGCATCAGTAAAAGAAATTATAAAGGGCATTCTGTTTCTCGTTCTTTCATCCTTTTTACAAAAAGCAAAACCTTTGGGCTAAGGCTTGTTTACACCCATTTCAAGTCATGTGTCTGTGATCAATCTCTTGATAAAACATCTTTTGATTTCTTTGACATATTTTTTGCCATGAAAACTTGTATCATGGATGCCAAAATTAGAATAATACCGAAACGTCCCAAGAGTAATTGTCACAGGTCACATGATTTAAAATGGGTAAAATTTTGTCTGACACTATTTTTTCTAATTTGCTTAGCTGTCAAGATGACTGGCAGGCATGTCAAGGAAGAGGCAATAGAGAAAAAGGCCTCTTTTCATCACCGATTTCTGCCGTAATAAAGTGATTTTGATTTTAATTTCCGATATTTAGGTCATTTTGTACCGATCATACTTCAAGGATATTTTAGGCCATTTTTTAGGCCCAAGATTTCCAACACAAAAGTCCCTTCCTCCAAGCTCGTTAAACGATTAGACCTTTGCGTCAACTAATGGAGATACAAATACTTACATCTCTTTTAGGTTTTGTAGTTGCATTTGTCTTTGAGATAGCAAATAGCGCGAGCAGCAACAGAAAGGCTTCCCTTGCAGCTTCCATCTTGGATCCGTCACTTGGCCTCGATTTCAGTCATGTGACTTTCACAAGAAAAACTCGTACGCGCAGAAAATGCGCGAAGATGAAATTGTGCGAAATTACCTTGTACAGAGACGTAGGTACGGGGTAGGCACGGGGAGGGAGAAGTAGGGGCGAGTGCCTCCCCAAGAATTTTCTTCAGTTTTTGCTTTTGTTTCAGAAGGTGCCCTACTGATGAAAAAGTCCCCTTGAAGTATCATATCTCCAATTTTTTCAGAGATGCTTCTGAAAACGAAGAATGTTAGGTATATTTGGTTTCTTCATTCTTAATTCGTTCACTATTTCGTTCATGGCTGAATTTAAATACCCTGTTTAGACTTGCCAATCTAATTTACAAAATGTAAAAGAACTTGTTTACACTGTATCTGTACACTTTTGATCCGTTGCAGCGCTGGTACAACTGCTCCACAACGAAATTGTTCTGTAGAGAGAAAAGAAGGAACGAAAGTGTTGCAGATCAGCAAACAGAGT
This sequence comes from Aurelia aurita complex sp. Pacific, assembly GCA_004194395.1. Taxonomy (NCBI): domain Eukaryota; kingdom Metazoa; phylum Cnidaria; class Scyphozoa; order Semaeostomeae; family Ulmaridae; genus Aurelia; species Aurelia aurita complex sp. Pacific. The sequence goes on from REGL01000976.1 coordinate 121,998, forward strand.
GCAACGGGGGGCCGATCTGTTACACTTCTGTTACGGATCCAAGCCCAGGGGGGGGGGTACTCATTGACTTTCAATACGGGGGGGTCCATGCCAATATTTGGGGTCCGAAATTTATGTTCAATCAATATTTGGGGTCTGTGAATTACAACATGGACAAAAATTCAATATTTGGGGTCCACAAATCTGAAAAAAGGAAGAATCGTGCAATTTGGCCCTGAAGTTGTGAATCATGAAATAAATGTCTTGGACTTATTCAAAAACTGAGAAAGATCAAGAGGCTCAAATTGAAGTCATTCAAAACATTTCAGGGACCCCAGAAATAGATAACAATATTTGGGGTCTCCGAAACGTTAGACTCAATATTTGGGGTCCCCAAAAAATCAGGCTTAATATTTAGGGGTCAGCAAAGAAATAGTGGCATGGACCCCCCCGTATGGAAAGTTAGGGAGTACCCCCCCTGGGGATCCAAGATTGTATCAGTACAGTGTAAACGGGGTTTAGCGCACACAAAAATTGCCTGGGCAATCATTATACAAATTCCCAGAAACATGTGGCAGAAGATACTCAAAAAATCCCTTCATGGAGATCATTTTCGACTATTCATCATGACTAAATCCCAATCAATTTTACAGCTGAAGACTTCGCTGCTGACAACTAACACAATATAAAAGCAAGATGAATTTTATAAACCTCGTCATAAACACAGTTTTAGATAAGTAACAAGACTATCAGCGTTTGTTGAACTACAAATTAGGCTAGGATTTCAAAGAGTAGAAGATTTCATTAATAGCTGGAATACTAAATAAGCCGTGGAAGTTTGATATCCTCCTAATTCCTAGACTTGCTCCAAGCCTATTTCTTTTTTCGTCAGCGATTCTTCGTCAGTAATTTAAAGAGGAAATGCGAAGGAGCGAAAATTGAAATTGAAAACGAGGCCGGAAGGCGGTACCCAATCCCAATAATCCCAACACATGCTAAAATGCAAAGTCATTGCTGTAAAGCAGAAAATTATGAAAATTTTGTCGTGACCATAATTGTGGAACGGATTGGCCGAGTCCAGTGAGGTAAACTTTACAAAATGGATTTGAAACATGTCCACCATTAAATGATATATTTGCCAACGTTATCGTGTTGATAGGCAAACGACAATACTTTTTTGGCTCGTCCTAGTATTTCTTAACCTACTCCCAGCGAAACAAGTTTGCATTTCAATTAAGGGAAAAGTATCCGATCAATATGCAATTTCCGTTGGGCATATCACTCCCCAAAATCTCAAATACCTTCGTTTTCAACCAAACCCCCCAAAATCCCAAGCCCCTTTGCTAGACTGAAATTTTCTTGGCTTTTCTTCGATGCCCGGTATCTAACTAACCACTGGATTTGGAACTGCTCTTAGGCAAAAGGGGGTAGGGATAGAATTTACCTAACTACCGATTTCAGAGTGAAATAACAGATACTAAATGACGAGTAAACTATCAAGATTGAGTTCCGCATATGGCTGTTATTGCTCACAGAAGTTGAGTGTATTTTCAAGCCATATTGCTACAAGCAAATAACAGCAACCACGAATCTCTATAAGAATTCTAAGACGCAACTAACGTAAAAAATGTTCGTACAAAAAATACATGATTCACAGAGACCAAATATACTAATCAAATAAATGCTAATTTTTGGTAAAAAAGGTAATAAATAAAATGCAAGCTTTGAAGCTACAGCACTAAATTGCGTGGTCATATTATGCCTTAAGATGCTGCACATCCTCTCTATCCTAAGCACAAACGCATACCATAAGTGGTTCTACGTCACTAGACACTGACATTGATTGAGTGATGTTAGACTTACTGCAATCGTCATAGTTTCACTCTACGCCTGAGCTCATATGGAATGAAGTGTATTTGGTTTGGAAGGTCAGTCTGAAGAATAACGTCCTAGATTAACCAAGAATCCCATCCAAGATTGGTTGGCATTGGAATGACATTGTACTATGATATCTTTTAATAGAAACAAATAAATAACGAAAATAACCTATCTGAACTGACGCTCATCAACATAAAAACTTTTGTTGTCGCCCACTGGTCCTGAATATAAGAGAACAACTGTTAGCCCCCCCCCCCCCACCATTCTACAGGGAACATGAACTGCTAACTTCTCAAGAAATCAGGCTTGATCGTTGTTTTATGCTACCTCCACCAGCAAACGTTGGTTCTTCTTGTCTGTCTGCAACGGATGTGAAAAGATTATTGTTTCAACTCAGGCTACCTTTCTGCAGTTCATATGTTGTTTCTCTTTCTCATATATCTGGCAGCATGAACATTTGATCTTTCATAAACTTTTTACACTTCTAGTATGGTTTAAGCTAACGAGAAGGTGGAGTCACTTCAAGTCATGAGATATTGACCGGTGTATGCGCTCAACCACAAGTCAGCGTACAGGACAGTTGGAATGCGTTCAAACGTATGACTATAGACTGCGTTCAGTCTTTCTGTTGTGTAAAACCGATCAATTTTATAAAAGAAAGACTGCACGCAAGCTAACGTATCATGTATACTAATTTTCTGGCATGAAATTCACGCGAACTGCCGATAGAATATGTCTAAAAAACGCAACCCACCTTTCCCGAGACTCTTTCACAAAATAACAGTGTTTGAATTAATTTGACGCATACCATGTTAAAGAACCATCTATCTTCTGTCCGAAATAATGCAGTTTGGGACAGCAATTGAATTATCATCGTGTAATTGACGTTTCAATTTTGGGGTATTTACATAGGCGAAAGCGCCTTCTTGTGAGAGCTCATTTGTCACTTTAAATAAATGCACCTGCTGGCACCTTTCTCCCTACGGACAACACTGCAAGTGCCTCAAACGTTTCAGCAAAATAAGTTGTAACTTTTTGCAATAAAAACTTCTTGATTTTGCTCTCACAGGATCCTGCATCTGAAATAGGCAATACTTATTAAAACATAATTAAATGGTCAATAATTCAATCAGTGGCGGATACTAGGGGGCAAGGGGGAGCATTCGCCCCCAATGTTAGAGATAACTATAACCTCTAAGTGAAAACAATAGGAACGAACAATACATTTTATCCGAGGCAATAGATTTGCACTCCCCATATTTGCTCAAGTGTCCACCAGTGATTCAATTGGTGGATCCAAACTGCATATCATTGAAGGAGATCATGGACTGCATTTTCAGATGGTTTGCATTACATCTGTTATTTTTTTGAACACTGTCAGTTATACAGTAAAAAACCGCACATAAGAGCCAAAACTCAGCCTGTTTAGGTTCTTATGCAATGAGGCACATCCAGTAATCAGGGTGTAGGTTCTTAACACAGGGAAACATGCGAATCAAAATCTCAGCTAAATTAATTTAAATTCTTGGCCCTATCCACTTCATCCCAAGCTTACTCAGTTTACCCCTGCAGGCCCTGCCTATCACACTTCTGTTGTAAGTAATGTTTTTGGAGTTCAGGAAAGAGGTTGATTGGCAATAAAGTTGCATTTATTTCCCAATGAATGAATTAAACGCTTTATCAAGAGCCTAGTTAAGATATCAGCCTGAAATTGTTCTTACTTATTGGGTACAAAATATATTATTTCAGGCTGCAGGTTCTCAATAGATGAAGGTTCTTATGTGCGGGTTTTTACTGTAACTGGGTTGCGTTCGTTTTCGGACACCTTGTATACTGTGAATAGTAGATTAAGATTATATAGCCCCTTTTCTAACGAAATAATCCTCCTCGCTTTCCTCGCTATCCTCCTCTCCAATGAGTTTATCAAATCCTCTTTTATTATCATAATAATATTTCTTCGTTCTACAGCATGAAAAGCAGCCACTTTTCGACTTCGGTACCAGAGCTTCTTCACTGCGATTGCGCAGAGCCTTATCCCTTTTATGCTTGAACCGTAAATGCTGGATAGTTGCAGCGGCACATAACAAAGCTATTGGTGTGGCTAGCACAACAACAACAACAATAGCGGGTACCACACTTGGTTCATCAAGAGGCTTCTTCAATGTGTATGCGGTTTGTTTGAGTTGCTCCTCCTCATCGTCCTCTTCTGTAGGCGAAGATTTAGGATCTTTCTGTGCTGGTGTGGTTCTTTCGTCACGATCTTTTCGGGTGTCAGCTGACTCTGCAAGAAGAAGAATTGGTTAAGTGTAAAGGGAATCGACATAGTTATATCGATTAGCCGCTTTAAAAGCGGGGTTTTTAAAGACACACACTGTCGAGGTTACGACTGGCTCGCTTTTCAGATAAAATCTAAAACAAATGGTCTGTCAGTTGAGCAGTCATCAAGCCTCGATGCTTTGAGATCTGTCTTGCTTTCTTTCCCGAACGAGTCAGACCCACTGGTCAGACCGTTATCATACAGTGAATAATCGGTAGTGCCTCGATGTATCACAGAATGAAATTTAAACAGTGACTCTACACTGGTAATAGAATTTCATTCCAGAATAAAGAAAGAACTACTTGGATACCAAGTACAAAGAATAGATAATAAAAGTAAATAACATTTAACATAGGATTGATAACATAGAGAATAACAATAACAAATAAAGGAAAGAAATAAAAATGCAGAAATT
>REGL01000977.1:11011-30759 GCA_004194395.1 Aurelia aurita complex sp. Pacific
TACGTCATTGAGACTGCTCCAGACCAAAGAATTTTGTGGGAGGGTATTAGAATTCAGATTCTAATACCAAATCATCGGAAGGCCAGCGGCTCCATTGAAAACGGCAGAGTCACTTTCTCTCTATTGAAAATATGTCAATAAGGATTAGTACGCATTATGTTGAAATAAAAGGAAACCAAAAATAGCCATTCAAGTACGAGATTTCCATGCCTTCAACGATATGGGCACAGTTCTACGTCAACACCCTTTTTATCAAAAGTGACGTAATAGAAACGAATTCACTAAAGGTTTGTCGGCATGAAAAATTTTCTATTTTTGAAAAATGAGGTCACTATTTCTTGAAAAAAAGAGGTATTAGACTAATACCCTGAGTACCAGCCCCAGCCGCCACTGGTCCAGTGTATGATTTATCGTGGCCTGTCAAAAGTGGGAACTTTTTTCTGGCTCACCCGGTATTTTCACCCCCAAACAAATACCCCATATGTGTAACTGAACACTACCAGCATTTTAAATAAAACTTACACCACAGAAAACTTCAATTTGAATTCTCTACTCCATTTGGTCATTCCCTGAAATTTATGGCCCAAAACTGGCACATATCCCCACATTACCAAATAGTGAAGTACATTTGGGATATTGTATTAATAAATACAGTATGTAGTTTGTCAGAAACTGCCATGTGATTTGCAGAGAGTAGATTTGCCAAAAATTGTATTCATCCAAATTGAAATGAATATTCACTTTGCAAACAAAACAATGCAAATATGATTTGGAAATTTGATTTCTAAAGATTTATGTAGAAATGTACTGAGAAAGTTACATATCGAAAAAGTCCTTCAAATTATGGAATAAGGAGCTGGATGAACAGCATACACTTACAGAATTACAACAATGAATCATTGGGACTTCCATGGTTAGCTGCCCTTTGTTTTCTGTTGTTGCTAAAACAGATAGAAACCAGAACAAAGTTTTGTTTAAGTCAAATTTTAGTAAAATTTATGATAATTTCTAAACTTGCTGCACCGGAAGTCCTAGAATAAGCCCCCACCTTTGAATAAGCTCCCTCCTTTAGCAAGCAAGCCTCCAGTATAGTAGCCAGACTGCTAACTTTGCTTCGTGCGTGGAAGAAATTCCACATGCAGTTTTTATTGTGATGTGCACAGCCTCTATTTCATGCGCACATCTGTTTCACCGACTTGAAGATGAAAGGAGAGAAGCAAGGAAAGCAATGTACATGATCTCTAATAATTAGAATTGCTCTTAACCTGTTTTAAATTGTTTTTCACATCGGATTAGGAGAGTGCAGCTACACAAATGCAGAGGTAATCTTGTGTCGCTACACTCCGTTTTTGTTGTGTGAAACCACTCCACTCTGGGAGTGAGGTAAAATCAATATGATTCCCTCCGCTCAGCATTCCATCTCATGAAACTGCACTAATCTGATGTGGCCCCACTCCATTTGGGCTTTGCAGTTGTCAAAAACAATAGATTTAGAGTTCGCAGGGCAGGGTTATTTGGTGTTGTGTAACTACAATAAAAAATGGGTTCATATGGCCGGTGTTGTGTAGCTGCAATGAGAACTGTGCTATTTTGAACAAGATGGATTGAAACCAATCCGATGTGAAAAGGAATCCAGCATTGTCTACATCGGCGTAGGGGGAGATAAAATTTGGGGGGCTGCCCGATAAAAAATCCATTGTTTGATAAAATTTTGCCCGACTTTAGGCGGATTTTTGCCTTATTATGGCTGATTTTTGCAAATTTTCTGACGTTGGGGGGGGGGCTGCAGCCCCCAAGCCCCCCTGTCTCCTATGCCTATGATTGTCTAACCAAGACTTAAGCCTTTGCAATTTTACTACTGATGTGAAAAGTGTTCAAACCCTATCCATCAGTTATCCATCCAAACCATGGCTGCAAACCAAACTCAGAAGATTACACACTAATGCTGCTAAACCTAGACTGGAAAGTTTGCCTTTATTTTTGCATGCACAAGTTTTAATGGTCTAAAAACTGCAAAGTCTTTGCGGTGAAATTTGCTGTTGAAAACAATAGAAACGTGAGACAATGTATGTATGTATAGAGTAATGCATGTTGTTGGAATCTATTACTCTTTACCTGGCTGGCCTAACGGCGGTCTCATCTCCACTAAGATAAACTCTTTCTTCTTAATGAAAAACCTCAATCAAGCAGAGGTCTAGGTTGTAGAGTTGAAGCTGTTTTCTCAAATTTTTCTGATTCTCTATCTAAATTCAAATCAAAGTAAATGAGTTCATTGTGTAAATTCAATGAATACCTACAATCTCTTTCTTCCTCAGGTGTCTTTGCTGTGCTTGAAATTTGCCGCCATTCCTTCTTTCATCTTCTCAACTCTCAACTGATTCATTTGTAGCCTCGTTGTCCTTAAGCCTCGCTTCGGTTTTGGATTAAGATTTGTTTTGCAAATGCAATGGCGGACAAAACTGTCAGCAAGCTGCGGCGTTGAATCATGAAAAAGGCAAACAAGCAGTGACGCACAAAATAGATCCAAGTAAGTACCTCATTATGGTAAATGCAAGAAGAACAATCTTCATTCCATTAGATTTGAAATAACACCAACATAACTTTCAACGAACTGATGTGTATCTTAGAAAAAAGATAAGAAAGAGTATAGGCCCCAGACTGATAAGTTTGCAAAGTGCGCACGGAAGATGCGCGCCTGGCTATTGTTTCAAGAAGAATGGTTCTATTGTTGTTCCTTTGTTATACATGAAATTGCGCGCGGAAGATCTCGCACGCTAACGACATAAATAGCAGTCTGGTATAGGCCTAATAGCTAGAAAAGAGCCTCTCTTCTAAATCTAAAGTAAACGTTAAAAGAATAGAAGTCGTATTCCCAACAAAATAAGCAACGAGTCATGTCAAGCGTCTGGCAAAAAAGAAGGCAGAGGCATTCAAATACAAATGATGAAAGAAATACTTATTACACAAGTTCCTAAAATTTAGGAACTTGTGTAATAAATATTTCTTTCAATCCAGTAATGTCCTCAGTAATTGATAGTGTAGACCCCTCGTTTCAATTCCTCCTCCACTTGATTTACCCTGGGCACGCCGCTGATGGGTGCTGCTGTTTATTGGAATGTACCTAATTTATGCAAAAGAAATAGTCCACTTTATCTACATTGGCGCTGGTTTCAACGTGTTCCTAAATTCAGGACTTCCAGTTAATCAAGAACAACATGCTGTTTTTATCGGTTGGTGCCTCTTAGATAAGAGCAGGAAAGAGCTCCTCTTCTAAAGTAAAGTTAAAAGAGTAGAAGTTATATTTCCCCAACAAAACAAACAATGAGTCAAGGCGACAAGCGTCAGGCAAAAAAGAAGGCAGAGGCATTCAAATAGAAATGATAAAGAAATATTTATTTTTGCAAGTTCCTAATGGTTCCAGTAATGTGTTCAGTAATAGTGGTAGTGTCTGTGTTGTTAAAGATCCAGTGGGCAGGGGTGGATCCAGGCCGAAGTTGAAGGGGGGGGGCAACTTGCAAAGAAGGTGCCAAAAATGGAACGGAAAATGAGTGCGCCGAAGACACGGGAAAATTATTGGACACTTTCTAAGTAAAATTCTTCGATTTACTACTGAATAACGCCTTCATACATTTGCCCTATATTTAAATCAAAACAGCTAGAGAATATTGTGTTAGAGTCGCAAGACGAGGGGCACTTTTCTTGCCAAAAAGGGGCGCCAAGCTGAGTTTTCATTGTGAAGAGGGCGCAGTTGCCCCCCACTTGCCCCCTAAATCCGCCACTGCTAGTGGGAGGGGGTAAGTCAGGTATTGGGATGACGGGGAAGTGCTGCCAAATATTTTGGAAGAAGACCCATATAAGGATTTTTTTTTCAATTTTCATACCTATCTTTATGGAGGGAAAACCTGTTTGAGCTTGGCAGAAATCAAGTTGCATTTACTTACTAAATGTGCAGTTACCACACCACAAACCAATTTAGAAAAAAGGCCAAAGAAAATCGGACAGTGGAAATAAAAATCTCGAAAAGGTTTTACTACAATTCAAAAAGCTACCCATTTCTAAAGGAACATTTACATTTGAGACTCATATTTAAGGATTTTTATTTCCTTCTGAAGGTTAAAAACCCATCCTGTACCTGTTGTTCTACATATGAAAGTTTCCCTCTATCCCGGGTTAGAGATATGACAATATTGTAAGTCAAACTACTGAGACTCTACTGTATTGCATTATCTTACTATGCAAGTTCATTTGTTTTATTTACACTCAGTGTTGTTACCCAGTGTTGTTAATTATGATCTCAAGTCAAATAATTGACTCACTCAAAATTCTTGTTTTCCTGCGCCCTAGCTGGAACATTTTTGTGCACACAAAATAATTTCAGTGGGAAATTTTGATGTCTTGAATTAACTTATAAACTGGATTTGTCTACTGGAATGTCAACATTTTTTATGGAAATGTCGATATCTTGAATTTGCCTCTTTTTCTGGATTTGTCCACCTGGATGTGATTTGGAGAAATATGAATAGGATCATCGTTGCAATTTTTGTTCTTCAAAATTTTAATGATTTATGATCAGAAAAATACACTGATAGGTTATAGCCTTTAGTGTGCATTTTGAAATTTTTTTTTTCTATTCATAATAAATTAAAACTAAACTAAATACATTACTACTGTACCGATCTTGGTGTAAGAAGACACAAGGTCATCTGGCCTACACCAAGAACAGTACTTACAATTTGCAAATAAAACTTCAAGATATAAATATATAACAAAAAGAAAAAAATACAGCAATACGAGGGACAAAACAAAATATTTCAGCCTCTGTACAGCGCTGAGTATCAAAATACAGTAAGTATGCTTTCCTGAATGGAAAATTTGCAATGACCAAAATATATGTATACACAAATGCTGAAAGTTTAAATGGCTTTGATNTTTTCAGGAAATAGTGAAGGAAATGGACTGCTCATGCACAGGGGCATTCGTGGGGGGAAGTTGACAAAACAAAATATTTCAGCCTCTGTACAGCGCTGAGTATCAAAATACAGTAAGTATGCTTTCCTGAATGGAAAATTTGCAATGACCAAAATATATGTATACACAAATGCTGAAAGTTTAAATGGCTTTGATAAAAATCCTGCAGGAATAGGTAAATAATGATTGTAAAACAGAACACATCACATTTATCAGTCTGTTCTTCTGGCAGTAAGCAATCTTTTTGACCTGACACATGTCATTAATCCCTGCAGAAATGTTACAGTAAGTCATTTTATTTATATGGTACAGTATGTTGTTTTAACATTAATATGAATGTTCAAATACTAATTATTTTCTTTCTTTTTTTAGTTGTAGCAGTTGTCCTTGTGAGGCAGCATATTATGATGTCAGTCTACAATACACTGCTTGCAATAATACTTTGCATAGTTGTGACAAAGGGTATGGACAAGACAGAAATGAAAATTTACAGGTACAGGCTTATAAAATATGAAAAATTGATATCATATGGTTTGAATAAGATTATTTATTGCATTTTTGGCATGATTTCCTTAAATACATTGAATTATGACAACCACATGAGAAGTTGAACTTCATGATTTGTAATACAAGATTTTCCTCAGAGGTATTTTACAGATTTTAGATACATTTGCAGAGCTCAATATTATGCATACAATACTAAGTAAATGTAAAATTCAGCTTGCTGCCAAATATTTTCCAGGCACAGCTGGCTTTATCTTTAAAGATATTTTTGTTACTAATATATAGCATTTAGAGGTAACTTGAACCGAAAGATGTTTATTGATGCAAAGGCCCAGGGCACTGTCAAATGATAACGAATCCAGTTTAGATTTCTTTTATCGAATTTGGTAATCAAGTTATCCACTGATATTAAGTTTCAGCTGATGATGTCATTTTGTTTGCAAATTACTAGGATGACATATGGAAACATGGCTGTATTTAATCTTTGCAAGGTTATAGTTGTTGGAAACATTTCAGCTGAGCTGAANTCCAGCCTTGTGGTTTCGATCGCCATCGGACGGTGAAAAACGATCGATGCCTGATTGAAGCGGTGCAAAGTTTTTAATTATATTTCTCTTTGGAAACATGGTCAACATTGTATAATATACTTTCTTTACTTTTTGCAAACAAAATGACATCATCAGCCAATGGTACAAAACAGTGGATAATTCTAAAATGAAACAAGGTATCGAAACAGTTTAAACAACATTCTTTATCATTCAACTGCGCTGTTCATTAGTATCAATAAAAATTCTCGCTTCAGATCACCTTTAAGGATGGTATCCAATTTGTAAAGTAAGCAGACAAACTGTCTAGTTTTGTCCTGAAACGTTAGGTTCTCTCTTCCTATCATCTGTCCTGTTTCTTTGTGCTTTTATCTCATAAACACTGTTCTTTATTTAGAGAGAAAGCAAAGGCTATTTTTTATCATGGTTATAATGGCTACTTAACACATGGTTTTCCTTACGATGAACTGAAACCAATATCATGCACAGGACATGACACTTGGGGCAGGTACCCACTTTATATTTTGTACAACTACTATCTGTTACTGTTACTATGACAACTGATGAATTTTCTTGGACAAGTAAAATCAATTCTTGCTGTTGAATGAATTCAAATTTTAATTCATTGTCATGAATAGTATTTACTTGAAAGACAAAATCACTTTGCAACAGCCATCTTTTATGACTTTATCATGACAGCCTTTCAGCAGTGTATGATTATGCCCTTGCCCAAGATCAAAGAGGAGAAAACATATTCTGATTTGGTGATCTACATCCAACATTTGCAATATCACCAGGCTTCTCCGGAGAATAGAATTTATCACTGACTTGTTGTTGCAAACAAGCAGAACGAAAATTCAATGTTGTTCTTAGCATTGGCCCACATAAAACAAAGCTTTAATCCTCTGTTCTAGAATCTTCAAATGCAGGGCTATTTTATTGGGCAGTTGGGGCGGTTTGGTGAAATATTGTCCATCTTTTCTTTTAGCTACCATCTTACTCTAGTTGATTCCCTTGACACTCTTCTGGTAAGTTCTGACCTTACATTTGTATCAGGTGTGGCAACAGAAATCCTTGCATTTGACAGGCCATTGTAAATCGTTGAGAAGGCCGAGTTCAAAGATTGATTGAAAGATTGAATGTGTTGTGGTGCAGTGGTGTAATCCTCTGACATTGCATCAAGAACAGTCAGGCGGACAGAGTTCGATCCCAGGTAGAGCCCCACCACTTAAGCGTCATGACAAGGGGTCGCGGACTCGATCAGGCCTATTCTACTTCTGCGATCTCAGCGCTTAGCGCTAAAAACCGCAACTTCACCTTCACCATTGATCAATGATCTATGGACAAAATCCCAGATATATAGTGCTCTGTGACCTTGTTGTCGATGTTTTGGCCCACTTCTCGTGCTACCAACTATTCCTTTATGATTTCTTTATCTGGAAACAGCCAAAATCAGTCGCAAGACAGCGATCAAATTTTCTAAAGATTGAGCTAAATGAGAAAATTGCTGGAAACTATTTGGGAATGATGAGGTGGACTAGTTATGATCAGATTCACGAGCTGTTGCTCAATTTTTGCAGATACCTGCTTAGTATTTACCTTTACCAATTCAAAACCTTTGCTTAAACATAATTTCAACCAAGTCTTTGTGTCAATAAAAAATTATTTTCTTGTTGTCCTTTTAAGCTCAGTCTTTACGAAGCTTGATCAAATGTTTTTCAATTGGTTTTGGCCGGTCCAAACCAATAGTTTTGAAATAATTGCTTGCAAACAAGAACTAGCGTAGCGAAAAATAATAAAACATTGCCGACCAATATTTCAGATTTTGGCTTCAGATTACATCTTATGAATTGGACCTGTATACGATTTGTCAAGGCCTGTTAAAAGTGGAACTGTTTTAGCATGTCCGGTATATTGATTGAATTGTTTTCGTTTATGCATCTAAGGTGTCACGGTTGTTGCGTTTCTTCTGAACTACGCCTGTATGTTTCTTCTGAGCGGAATGATGTAATAATTGAATCGTGGGACAATTTGAAGTTCCATTGTTTATGACAGTTAACTCACACCTGAGCTGTCAAATCTTGACCCTGTACCTGCAATAAACTTAATTATTCGTCCACATGCTGTCCAGAAAAATGAAATAAAGAAAGAGCTTACATTGGCTGTAATGAAATGATATCTCTCTTTTTAGATCATGGGAAATACGACAGAGTTCTTAAGAGTAGTCAAGCTTCTTAAAGATGAGATGAAATTTGAAAAAGATATAAATGTATCGTTATTTGAAACAAATATCAGAGGTTAGTGAATGCAGCATAAACTTTGTTTTATAGATATACATTGCCATACAAATGTTGCGGATGGAAAAGTTTCGGATAAAAACTTCGGACTCATGGTTTAGTTTCCCTTTTTCACCAAAGACAAACAAACTATTTGAAAAACAACGAGATTAATAAACTACGTGTCATGCATAGTGGAAAAGACTTATTATCAGTGAGTTCCTATTATGTATGATGGACACTTGCACTTCAACATAAACTGTTTTAACATGGTCGTAAGAGAGGGACAGCCAGATAGGGAATGGCTCTTCGCAACAAAGTTTCAGACGCTTTTTAAACAATCAGAAACAATTTCCTTTACAGCAGCTTAGTGATCAAATTTTTCTCTTGAAATGGGTTATGTTTGAATCGAACTGTTCCAAATGAGATGTTTTTCTGCATTAGAGTTCGTAGTACGTCTTTTTTTCTGTCAATTTCTACGTTGCTTCAACTGTCTTTCAGTTATTGGTGGCTTGTTGGCCGCTCATCTTCTCATGCACAGAACAGCTGTGAAGCTGGATCCTGNATGGACACTTGCACTTCAACATAAACTGTTTTAACATGGTCGTAAGAGAGGGACAGCCAGATAGGGAATGGCTCTTCGCAACAAAGTTTCAGACGCTTTTTAAACAATCAGAAACAATTTCCTTTACAGCAGCTTAGTGATCAAATTTTTCTCTTGAAATGGGTTATGTTTGAATCGAACTGTTCCAAATGAGATGTTTTTCTGCATTAGAGTTCGTAGTACGTCTTTTTTTCTGTCAATTTCTACGTTGCTTCAACTGTCTTTCAGTTATTGGTGGCTTGTTGGCCGCTCATCTTCTCATGCACAGAACAGCTGTGAAGCTGGATCCTGGCTGGCCATGTGAAGGAGCATTGCTAGATCTTGCAAGGCAGGCTGCAGAGAAGCTTTTGCCAGGTAATCTGGTTTATTTTGAATTTCCAAAAATGATCGTTTTAAGATTTGAAGGGCACAAAACTAAGAATCATGTATTTGTCTAAAGATAAACAACTAAATAATGCTAAAAATTAGCACTTCGATGTAAAATGAATTGAGCATCATGTTTCGAGCATTCCGCGTTAAGTTGGGTGAGTAATGATAATGATAATAATCCTATTTAAAGTTGGTCTATTTACAATAGTAATATAATCACTAATTTATACCAACTATTTACAAAAACAACTTTAATAGAAAATATACAAATTTACAATTCTGGCTATTTATAAATCCGGCAATTACACTTATCGCCAAGCCAGTGCTTGATCGCTCTTTTGAAAGCTGCAACTTTTGAGTGGCAGAGCGGCTTAAACGGTTTCCGTCTAGTATCTGCAGTTAAGCTCGGAAGAGTGAGGTCAATGGATGACCTCACGGAGGTCTGACCTCGCAACTGGCTTCTTCGTCCTTCAGAAGGGACGCTAAACTAGGGGTCCCATGCCTGGGTGGGGCATGCATAGTGAGCCTAAATAAGCTTTAAATAGCTAGAAATCCTTTCAGCCTACTTAGAATAAATTACTGAAACGAAAAAAGCAAATAAAGAAATATCAATAGAACCGATAATGATCAAGCTAAAAGAAGAGTAGAGTTTTTTTGTCTGTATACATCAGAGCCTCAAACTTCGCATTGACAGCATCGTAGCATGACAGCATTCTTCGATCACATAGTGGTTTCTTTAAACTGGCTTATTTGTGTGCGTATGTTCTCATAACGATGGTTCTCCTCTCTCCACACCTATCTGCTTTATTTTTGTCTCTCGTTGCACAAACACTGATAAACAGTTATTGAAAGGCTGTGCTCTTTAAAAGTGTTATTTTAATGTTTATCAGATTATGTTGATATTCTTCATCTTGCATTTTTCTTTCAAAGCTTTCAACACTTCGACATCAATGCCATACGGTACAGTTAACCTGCAGAATGGTGTGCCAGAGGGAGAGACGACTATAACCTGTACTGCTAGCATTGGTACTTTCATATTAGAATTTGCTACATTGACTCATCTCACAGGTATGAACAATCACTTTCAGATATTTTAATTCTCCAATTTTAATTCTCCAATTGTGGGAGCCCACTTGTGATAGATGCACTTTCAGATGTATATACCGTGTGAGTCGGTAAAGAGAATCCCCGTTTGACAGATCAGTGCTCCCTGAATATTAAGACAGTGATATCGGCAAATATATCGTTTAATGGTAGACATGTTCAAATCCATTTTGAAATTTGCCTAACTGAAATCGGCCACTCCGTTCTGAAATTATGATGAATTTTCTCGAGAAAACCTCGTCAAGAAACCTTCAAACGTGCCCAAAATCACGAACAAATTCCCCTAACATTTCTGACTTTCACGGGCCTTACAGTATTGACTTCTGTAGTATTTAGGTAAAATTGTATGTAGTTGAACGTGTTTTATGTGATGCCACGAGGTAATCATAGTCTTTTGCTCCTCGTGTCATCGTCCTTGTAGTACAGTAAAAACCTGCATAAAAGACCGCATGTTTAGGGGATTCAGGCTGATCTTGTTCCCATTTATCGGGTGTTTTCTGCGATAAATCTATTGTCGATGGTACTTTTTAAAGCAAATTTCAGCCTGAGTGTTCTTAATCCACTTGTTCTTTTATGCGGGTTTTTACTGTATTGTAAAGTAGTGTTAAGGTAGAGTAATCCTTAATATGTATTGCAAAATTTACAATGTAATATAAGAAAAAAAGTAGCCCTACGCCTTGTGAATAAGAGAGAATTTTTTACTTCTTTTTTCAGTCTTTGTTATGCAAATTTTACATTTCGAGCATTACAACACAAACAACGTAGAAAGTTGCACGCATATTTTAGCAGAACTCTCTCGCATTATTAAATTGGGAACTCCATGCCCAAATATTCAAAGATAGATACTATAAGAGGCAGATGCAAAAAACGGAAAATTTTCTTAACACCCTGAGGCCTTTCAATCTTATGTTATCATCAGAGTGTGACTAACTGATAAAACTGTGACTAATTGTGACAATCAGTTAGTCACACTCTGATGATAACATAAGATTGAAAGGCCTCAGTGTGCTAAGAAAAGTTTCCGTTTTTTGCATCTGCCCCGTATAGTATCTATCTTTAAGTAAACAAATTTTTACCAATAACCCAAATATTCCATATAAACGATTCGCTATATTCATATTGCGCACTTAAAGACTGCTGTATTATTGCGTAATTAGCTGCACAGGAATATTGCTGCTCGCCGTTTCTATGCATGAAGAAATGGAGA
This sequence comes from Aurelia aurita complex sp. Pacific, assembly GCA_004194395.1. Lineage (NCBI taxonomy): Eukaryota > Metazoa > Cnidaria > Scyphozoa > Semaeostomeae > Ulmaridae > Aurelia > Aurelia aurita complex sp. Pacific. Next base: position 22,589 of record REGL01000977.1, read on the forward strand.
TATGCTAAACTTCATCTTTGAATATGTATATTTGGCCTAGTGGTACCATCTATAACCTATTTTCTACCCCCAACAGGAGATGTCCGATTCGAGAATGTTGCGATGAAGGCACTAGATTCTCTTTATAATCATACATCCTCCAAGGGACTGGTGAGCATTTCCTTTCATTTCAATTCATTTCAAATATTTAAGGAGGGTAGCCTTTCAGCGATGCTGATTTTCCAAGGGCCCTCCACTACAAAATTTACAAACATTAGATACTATCATAACCTAAATTAACCTAATACAATTCAATTTCTAGTATTTCAATAAAGACCCTATGTTCTAAAATAATTATTTACAATAAAAGAAAATCCATATCCATATGAAAAGCAGTTAACTCTCTGTTATACTTTCATAGTTACATTTTCAATATCCTTCGGAGGCATTTGCATGTTTCTCAGAAAAATTTGATATATATCCGTAGTTGCATCCATTGTTGGTGAATTTTCATAACGGTTGAATCAAAACATAATCCCCTGTTTGACAGGTCACAGCATAGGTCCTAAATCTTTAAAAAGGCTGGTGTAAAATTGAGTGACCTATTTCTTTGAACTGAATGACTTCAAAGAAACTTTAGCTAATTCTCTATGATTCTACCGTTGGACTTTTCTGAAATTTTCAATATTTTAGAATTAGAGTGTTTTTTTTTCTTTTTCAAGAATTCAAGAAAAATTTTCAAAAAAACTTAAAACCATCGTAATTTCAAAACTGTTTGACGCAACATAAAGTAATTTCGAAGAAAACCATAGTTTATGAATGCCTACAATATGGTATCAAGCAAAAGTCTGTCACTCATCTGGTTTATGATTTAGAAATTTCATGACGTCACATCCTCAAATGAATTGAAATGTAAGATACGCTGTAATTTCGAAAATTATTCAAACTTTCTGGAAAGTCCAATGGTAGAATTATAGATAAGTATCTAAAGTTTCATTCAAGCCATTCAATCAGAAGAAATAGGTCATTAGATTTTACACCCACCTTTTTATGCCGAGTTAAAGATTTGGAATCTATGCTACAGGTCACTGCTCCCTAGATAATAAGGTAGTAACATTGGCAGCTATATTGCTCAGTAATGGACATATTCAAATACACCTATAAATTTACCTGACTGAAATTGGCTACTCCATTCAAAAATTGAAGAACTTTCTCGAGGGAACCCCTTCAAGAAATTGCATGCAGTCACGATCAACTTTTCCTAAAATGTCTGCCTTACGTCAAAGACTTGAACACGTTTTAACATGTGTTATCTATCCTCTTAAGACGATCCCATTGACAGTGAAAAATTTGTTCTGCTCTTGGCTAGACTTGCTCCAAGTTTATTCAGTGGACTATCAGCATTAAAAGAATATAATTACTCCTGCGGGGGCGTAAGCTACTAAGGTGACGCTGCGAAGGAGAAACGAGGAGTCGCTTACACCCACGCAGGAGTACTTGTATTCTTTTGATGCTGATAGTCCACTGAAAAGACTTTGAGCAAGTCTAGCTCTTGGCAAGAACAGATGATCTTATGGTCGACATTTGCATGCTCCCAAAGGGATAACACGTGCTAAAGCATTTACAAGTCATTGCTGTTAAGGCAGAAATGTTAGGAAATTTGATTGTGATTTGAATATGACAGAGCGATGCAAGATTCAAACGCTTTAATAACAACATAGGGCTGAAATCTTCAAAAAGGTAGGTGTAAAATTCTATTGCAGTTTTCTTTGAAATAAATGGCTTGAAAGGAACCTGGGGGTTTTTGCCGTAAATCTGCCGTGGAAATTCATTGATATCTTGATTTGTTTTAAAATGGCGGCATTTTTCAAATTTGAGGCTATGACGTCATCAAATTTCTAAATCCTAAAGAGCTACAGATTTCTGTTTACCATCATATTGTAGACCTTCATAAACTGTAGTTTTCTTGAAGGTTATATCATTTGTCCTCCATTGTTTGAGGATTTATGATGATTTAGATTTTTTTCAAAATTGTCCATGTATTTTTTCAAAAATAATCAAATTGCCGCCATTTTGAAAAAATCAAGATATCAAAAAATTTCCACGGCACATTTACAGCAAAGCACCATAAGTTCCTTTCAAGCAATTCAATTCAAAGAAAAATGTCATAGAGTTTTACACCCACCTTTTTAAAGATTTGAAAGATTTGAGCCCTATGCTCTCAATAACTGATTTCACAGTGATGTGCGCTCTCTATCAGATATAATTAATAGGAGGAAGGGAATGGTACGCCGTGCAAATATTTCAATTTAAATTTGTTCGTTTCTTATAGGTTGGAAATCATATTGATATTTCAAGTGGAAAATGGACGGCCGTTGATTCAGGAATCGGAGCGGGAGTTGATTCATATTTTGAATATCTCGTCAAAGGTGGAATCATGTTTAGCAAAACAAAACTGCTTGATATGTTTACAGGTACTTTGATTTAGTTTTGAAATAATTTGTTTCTCGTTTCTCTTCTTTGAAACAGCTGACAATTTTCAGTGACAAGGAAAAGACAAAAGTATTTAAGTATGGTTTCATTACTCAGTGCAGTTTCAAAATAAGTTGACCTGACAGATTGATACAGTGCACTAATCGAGACAACTGTGCCCGATATGAAATCAGATATCTGTCTCTCTCTCTAATACAAAAGTATTACTTTAGCTAACGGTACATGCGCTATTGCACTACCGGGTGAGCCAGGAAAAAGTTCCCACTTTGAAAATTCGTAGCATCAAGCGTGCTGGATGGATTGGAATGAATCAATATTTGCTTTACAGCCAATCGAAGTATTTTTGTGATTTTTCTCGCCTTCTTACGAGCACTGGAAAGATTAAAGGGATTCAAGTTTACAAAAACATTGTGGTTGCAAAATGACTGAAAAAGGCATACTTTATCAAATCATAAATGACTCCTCGCTCAGAACAACAGAGAAAATGCAATTTCTAATGGGTGAAATATGTGGTCTGTTGCCATGGGATTGAAAATCTTTAGTATCTGTTTGAGAATCTATGTCTTATAACTCTTGAGAGAGGTGAGACGCCCATGCGTATCGCTCTGTCTGATGAGATTCCTAACGATTTGATCAAGTGTTTTAGGCCCTTTTCAGTCATTTTGCAACAATGACCTCTTTGTAAAGTTGAATTTACCTATATTTGCGTTGATCGTAAGACGACGAGAAAAATCACAAAAATACTTCGATCTTTTGACTTTTAACTGGAATTAGAATCATTCAAATCCATGAAGTACTTGTGGTGCTACGAATTTTCCAAACTGGGAACTTTTTTCTGGCTCACCCGGTATATGAATTTGAAGTGGTGATAGGTGACAAGAAACTTTTCTGGAGCGATATAAAATGTTTCTATTGTCAAAAGTTTATTTCAAATATGCTAGTTCCTTTCCCCGTAGAGTTTCACATTAGAATGAATGAAAGCATGAAAGCAATTTTCCAAGGCATTTATCAATATTCGACATATATATGACTGTCAAGCGTCAACAGAAATTTTCTGTGAAATTCACGGTGTTTCAAAGAATACCACTGTGAGGATTGAGCCTCATAACCAAGTCCAACTCTGAGAATAGCCTTATTAATGGAGTTTTCTTGCTATTCTGTATCATTTTGAAGTTGTGTGGATTAACTACCGGGTGTCCCAAAATGATGTATTATTGTTTCATTGCTTACATGTCCATAACCAATGAACCGATATTTTCAAAACTTTCTTTTATTTAATTGCCTAAAGGCTAAATTGTATTTTAAGATGTTGGTTGCAGTTTTACCACAGCGTTTTCATGTCGAAAAGAAGATCGATAAACTTGCTCTAATTCAAGCCTTAGATGGCATGAGAAAGAAACGGCCTATTTTCCAGTCAACATTTTAGATGTGATACGAAAGGCTGAACTCGTATCGTATTCGTATTATCTGAACTCAGTATTAACTGAATTCGTATTCTCTGAACGTCATACCGGGTGCGGCAAAATAAACTATGCACGTTTGGCAGGCCACAATAAATCGTACACTCGATGGATTTTGATGATTTATGACTTAATCCTTAGCAGAAAGCCTGCATTAGATACTGGGATTTTTCGCAAATTTTATCATTTTCAATTTTTAGAGATAGAAGCGAGTTTCCTAAAATCTTAGTTTTCGAAAACACTGAAAACGATCGAAAAACATCGATCAAGTTTTCTAAATGATCGACATGAATGGACAAAGAGAGAACTTGTTCGTGGTTATTTGCGATTCAGAAATCGATGAATTGTAATCTGCTATACGAGAGTTCGTACTAAACCCCCAAATCCCCCTGAAACGATTTCTCTTTGTTCATTCACATTGAATCTTTTAAAATTTGATCAACGTTTTTTGGTCGTTTTCAATGTTTTCGAAAACGAACATTTTATGAAACTCGCTTCTAGCTCTAAAAACAGAGAACGGAAAAATTTGCAAAAAGTCCTAGAATCTAATTCAGGCTTTCTGCTAAAGATTAAATCATAAATCTTCAAAATCGGCCCAGTGTACGATTTATTATGGCCTGCCAAACGTGCATAGTTTATTTTGGCGCACCCGGTTTATTCTACAAATGATATATATGTTCAACCTTTTGCATTGCATCTAAATTGTTGACTGGCAAAGAAGGCCGTTTCTTGTTCATGCTATCTATGGCTTGAATTTGAGCAGCTTTATCGATCTTCTTTTCAACATGAAGAAATCGACCTAAACCACAGCCAACATCCTCAAATACCATTTAGCCTTTCGGCAATCGGATAAAACAAATGTTTTGAAAATCGGTTTATTGGTTATGGAGACATAAGGAATCAAACGATAATACATCATTTTGGGACACCCGGTAGTGTAATAACATAGTCGGTTTGTCTGTAAGAGTTAAACAAGAACATCCACAAGCACTTGAAGTTCGATGACTGGTATATCTGGGCACACATGGACAAAGGATCTATATCTCTGCCAGTCTTCCAATCACTTGACGCTTATTGGCCAGGCCTCCAAGTAAGTCTTTGAAGTTTGTCTTTAGATTTTCGAACAAATCTCTTCGCATGAACAAAAGACTATTTCTATTTAATTCACTTTAATTCTTTCAGAATTCATAATTCATGACTACATCAATGCATGGTTATTTCCACGAATTTTCCAGCGTTATCCATTTCCTTAAAGTCATTTTCCAGCCCCATTCTTGCACTTTAATTTGAAACTCACAATTTGATTCATACTCGTTGACTAAGGAGGTTCTCGTGGTTTTAACATTTTAAATATGAAGTGTCCTTGGTCTTTAGATGATCATTTTCTAGTGAGCCTTGGAATGAGTCTGCGTGCATCATGTACTGCTTTCGTAGCAGGATTTTAAGGGTCTGTTGAGCTGAATTTTGACTGTTTGTACTCCAACTTGAGTTTTGAAATTCATCAAAACAGAAACTGCAGGGGGTGCACGCAGGTCACTTGAATGCTGCGTGTGAAAAATAAAGCTGCTCATACTGCAGACAGAAAAAAATGTACCTTCTTGTACATTCTTTTTTCAATTTCCTTCCTCCATGGTTATATCGTACAGGTCCCCTCTATCTTTGATCACACATAAAGTGTAGATGCCCATTCTTGCACAAAGATTCCATCTATTTCTCGTAGACGTTGCTTGGAAACATCGGAGAAGCATCAAGAACGTTAAGCAATTACCATGGTGTTTGGCGACAATTTGGATTTACTCCCGAATTTTACCAGATTGGGCCGGGTGAAACGTTTGCAGGTAGAGAAGGATACCCCTTAAGACCAGGTAGGGCACTGCTTTTTATGTTCAGTACCTTTAAATCAATGTTAGTTCTCAGCTTCCTAAACATTGTGAGCGTACACGTAAGGCTTCACCTATACTTTAGTAATTTAGGCCTACTATGCATGCCGCATCCAGGCATGTGACCCCTCATTTAACGTTCCCTTCCGAAGATCAATTGCAGCTTATGAATTGTTTCACGTTCCACGTTCTTTTACCAATTTGGTATAAAGTGAATACAGAGCTCCTCAAGATAAAAAATGCTGGTGATTTAAAGTAAATGAACGGAGATATAGCGACATGATCTAAAATAGCACAAAAGAACGGCAGACGCCACTTATATTTATTTTGTTTTCATCGATCGAGAACATAAAATACAATAGGTTATATTTAGAATGACCCAGTCCCGTAGCTAAGTTGCTTTTAACTCCGTTAATTTACTTTAAAAAGAGCTCCTGCCTAAGATGATGCTCAAATTCCGACGTTATTTTCTTTTAGAACTGATAGAGAGCACAATGTATTTGTACCAAGCAACTAAAGATCCTTACTACCTCGAAGTTGGACGAGATATCCTTGAGTCTATTGAGAGACATACGAAAACACCTTGTGGCTATGCGACGGTAAGTAAATCCAGGTCTTATATAGGGATAGTATATCAACTAAGATTTCTCGCTTCCCATGTTTTCGACAGGGCTGTCCTACTATGCAGTGCCTTAGACTGAAGATTAAAGGCAGTCTGTCACACATCTGATTGGGAGATAAAATCAATGCAAAGAATATGAGAATTGAATGGCTGGTGATCCTACTGACTTTCTACAACCGTAGAAAGTGCTAATGATCAGCCCTCCTTTGTTTCAAATGCAAAGATTCAAAGATGCAAAGATGGCGATCAATACAAAGACTTCCAGTTGTTTATCACTTCTTCAAAATGATATTTACTTGCCAGCTACTATAGTTTGTGCATTGAAAACTAGCATCTCTCCATATCAAACCAAACCTTCTGCCTTTTGGAGCAGAAGGTTAAGCCCTTCCAGACCCACCAAGTCCAACTTTTTCAGAGTGTCATTGTAAAATAAAAATAAAATTTCAAGTCTGTTAAGTCGACAAAATTGGTACCAATCAACCACGCCCTTGCAGTAACCCATGCCAGGCTAATTTTCAACAAACAGTTACGATCTTTATTCTACAACTTCCGTGCTTCAGTATTCCCAACCTGGTTCCCAGGGCCAGCTTCCTACGCCAGTACTGCGATGACCTAAGGAAGACAATGGTGGACCTGGGAACGAGGTTGCAGTATTCCTAGCTCATGGTGAATCAAAATTTCCTTTTAATCCTTCATTCTCTTCTCCCGTAGATACGCAATGTAAATACTCACGAACTGGAAGATCGCATGGAATCATTCTTTTTAGCAGAGACGACAAAATACCTTTATTTATTGTTCGATGAAAACAATTTCATTCATAGAAGTGATGGTTCGAATCACGTGACACGAACTGGCGTGCCATCACAATGCTTGATCGGCAGTTTAGGATATATATTTAACACAGAGGCGCATCCATTGGACATTGCCGCTGTGAATTGCTGTAAGAACTTCAATAGAATTTCACGAAATTTCCAAAGCTCAGCGAAGGGTAGACTGGAAGATTATCAAAGGGACAGAAGATGCGGAATATCTTACAGGAAAATACAAATGCAAAGCTAGGCCATATTTTCAAAGGTTCTTTACTGATGGGTCATATTTAGAAGATAAAGACGATTTGTTTTGGTAAGCTAGAATTATAAAGGTATTATTTATGATGATTTTCAATTTTCAAATTGTCTTCTTGTTGTCTTCTTGTACTCGTAGCTACATTTAATCACGACCAGACAAGCGAGAGCTTTCTTGTAAATTTAACCAGCATCATCATCATCATAGTCAGTCATTCAGGCCACTGCAGGCCGACGACCTCCCCAACGTTTTCCAGCATACTCTGTTCCCAGTTCTTCTCATCCAATTGACCCCTGCTGTTTCTGTGATTTAACCTTGTTAAATCAGCATAACCTTGTTCAAATGAGCGAAAGAAGCGAGAATCGTCCAAGGCAATTAGGTTTTTGCTTTTGTAAAGAATCGAGAAAAATGCGCAAACTTCTTCCAGATAAATATAGGTGTTCGATAGAACCTCCCTCAATTTTGAAAAGAAATGTATGTGTTTAAAGTGTGGCGTAAGTTATTTCTTTTAAAGGAAGGGGCTGTACAAGATTTTTGAAAAACAAAGATAAAGATCAGCTGGCCATTATCATCAAATTCAATGAGAAATTCCTCTCTAATTGGCGCGTGGCATATTTTGTGTTCAGGCTAAACACATCTGAAACTCGTCGCTCAGAATCACTGGGAATTGAT
>REGL01000977.1:30946-42185 GCA_004194395.1 Aurelia aurita complex sp. Pacific
CTGTGATTTAACCTTGTTAAATCAGCATAACCTTGTTCAAATGAGCGAAAGAAGCGAGAATCGTCCAAGGCAATTAGGTTTTTGCTTTTGTAAAGAATCGAGAAAAATGCGCAAACTTCTTCCAGATAAATATAGGTGTTCGATAGAACCTCCCTCAATTTTGAAAAGAAATGTATGTGTTTAAAGTGTGGCGTAAGTTATTTCTTTTAAAGGAAGGGGCTGTACAAGATTTTTGAAAAACAAAGATAAAGATCAGCTGGCCATTATCATCAAATTCAATGAGAAATTCCTCTCTAATTGGCGCGTGGCATATTTTGTGTTCAGGCTAAACACATCTGAAACTCGTCGCTCAGAATCCAGCTGTATCTTTATAATCGTTGATGACATAAAAAATCTGATTGCACTGGCGAATTTTACGGGGTTCAAACATATAGAAAACATCTTTATTTGCAACGTATCTGCTGCTATTTGCCTGCATTAGGGAGAGAAAGTTTAGGATTTTTGGAAGTTTAGCTTGTACAGCCCCTTTAAGAGACCTTCCTCGTGGTCAGTGGCCGTGTAACCGTAATGTTCTCCTGACTCTGGCTTTGTAATTCAGGTGTTGATTTGCGAGAAACATTGTCTCAATTTACAGCAATAGACCTTTTAGCTATTCTGCAAAAGCACCTGGATCAAGCGTTATTTTTACACATTTCTATACGCAAGGTTCGATTGCTATTGTGCACATCCAAAAATTCTACAAAATGCAGCAAAATATCATTCGATTCTGATTCTATTCAGGAAAGTTAAAAGGTCTATTATTGAAATCATTACGCAATTATCTTAAAGCAATAGACAAGTTAAAATTCAGGCCATCTGCCATTGTCTGCAGCACACAGGTTTTCATATCCAGAAATGAAATCGAGGGAAACAGTTTCGTCTTGATTTTTAATGCATTTATCCGCGAGTCGTAGTTTGAGCGTCCATCCATTCTATTAATAGCGATAACAACTACCATGTCATTAGTCTAAGAGATTCACACAAAATACAAAAAAATCTCCTCGACTTCTATTCATTAATATGGGCTTTAAAAATTCAAATATTCACAATAACTTTTTATAACAATTTCCATTTCATTTGATTCATAATTCTGCTTGCTAGCAATAAAGAATTCATAAAAATTCCTTGCTAAAAGCAAAGATACTTGTTTAACCAGATATGTGACGAGCCTTATTTCAGCTAGTCTCGTGCTACTTTGATTTGAGATAGTTCCTTTGCAACTTGTGATATCAATTCTGGAGCGGCGGCACACAGTACATTTTGAGCCATCAAGTCAAATTTCTCCCCTGAAAGAAAGGAAAATGTTCATCATCTTTTAAAATTGCACTCAATTCCATAGTAGTTGGAATTTCTGACACGTCCTATTTTGGATTTGATACCCCAATAGCCAAGAAACTTCGCTGGGCTAATCTCAAAAATTAGTGGCCCTAATGTACGCCCTAGACTAGACCAGCTTAGTTTTTTCTAGAGCGCGTATAACAGTATCTTTATATTAAAGTAACCTTGTTATGCGAATAAAATATCCGGCTTTTTATGTCACTATTGAGGACAAAAACCATCGCCCATTCAACACTTACCTTTAGTATTCTTTACGGCGCCACCAGCTTCTTCTATCAATAATTTTCCAGCAGCCATATCCCAGCAATGTATACCCCATTCATAATAGACATCAGCGGAACCACTTGCTACCAATGCCATGTCCAGTGCTGCTGAGCCGAGGGAACGCATCCTGTATCAAAAAGAAGGCGTTTGGATACAGTGAAGAAACCTACACACAAGAACATCACGCTTTCTTCGATGGGCCTATGACAACCAAAACTATTTTTTCTGAATCAGCCAAACATTAACATTCACAGCAAAAAAATTGTAGAATCATTTTTATGATTATTCTCGCATTACTGTGAGCAAGTAAAGTATAGGTAAGGTCAACTTTATGAAAATTTGTTGCTTGCAAAATGGTTGAAAAAGGGGTCTACATAGCCTGCGAGCAGACTCTACTGATTTCTTTTCAAGGGAGCCCCTCTGAAAGAAATCAGTAGAGTCTGCACGCAGGTTAGGCCTACAACACTCGACCAAATCGTAAGGAATCTCTCGCACAGAACATTTCTTTTCTTTTAACTTTAATGGCTTTTAATTCTCTCAGAGTTATAGGAAATGATTTCTTAAATAAATACTAAAGTCTATCAATCCCATGACAATAAATGTGCAGAACACATCCGATTTCCGTGAAGAAATGTATTTTTGTGTTGCTCGGTGTGAGAAGTTCCTTTAAAATTTAAGCAAGTGTTTTAGGCCCATCTTCGGGAAATTGCAAAATGCAGTTTGCGTTCATTTTAAGACTCATAAAAATGCAAGTAAAATCAAAAACATACCTCGGTCTTTAACCCGTCAAGTAAAATTCGATTCATTCCAATTGATCCAGTATTCTGGGTGTTACGAAGTTTCAAGCGTTTGAACTACTTTTTTGGCACACCCGGTACAGATAAATATAAATGAAATCTTACCCGTGAGAAGGTCCAGAGGGTCGTCCAATCACGTTCTTCATGTTAGAAGCAACTGTTTTTAGCCTATCAGGAGTTCGATTCGATCCCCATTCGGATATTATTAAAGCTTTGCTGAGATCTGAAAAAGCAGAGACAAATGAATTAAGAGTTTATCCATGCCTGTGATAATATTTAGAAACGAATAAAACCCATAAATTTTGAAGAGTTTGCGTAAGGTTAAAAGCTTGCATTTGCAACGAGAAAAAAACTTAACAATATCTTATTATAATCAAAGTTGCACACCCGCCATGAACAATGGATAGGCAAAGAAACAATGCGGTGTCTGAGTGTATTCTTGGATCTTTTCATAGACAAAGCTATCTACCATTGCACTTTCTCTTCAAACATTAACTGCTGCGAGAAAAGTTTTGGTAAAACAAGGACCGTTGAATCATTGATTCATACATAATCATAGTTTTGCTCTTGTACGGAACCGATACCGCTACAATATTTACCTGAAATGCTACCGTAACAACCGTCCTGATAGTCAACAACAACAACATCAACTCAAAGAGATGACTGAAATTTGAGGATTTCGTGACGTAACGCTAGTTGAATCGTTCAATGCTATGGTAGTATTTGCAAAACATTTCATTAGTTACTGGTTGCAGCAAAATTTGTAGAAGAGATAACAAAAAGAGAATCAACATACGAGTACACGGTACACGGTGTTCCAGGGCATGTAATTAATGTGAAAAATGAAAGTATTAGAATTGTACCAAACTGATTTTTCTATTGTTCACCGTAGCCTGAGGAATGTCAAAACCTAAAAAACTTTCAAATCGGACAATCTAGTGCTGAGAAAACATTATTTCAAGTTAGGCCTAAAAAGTGTACTTCAGGCTTCTTTCTAAGCACAGCAAGGCCACAAAATAAGAGTAAGTTTCAAATTCAAATTTCTTGGCTTGCACTCACCCGATTTTCATGATCTTTGTTTTGTTCAACAGATTGAACCTTGCAGAGTATGTAGTGAAAAANATTTGCACATCCCAAGATGAAATTTCAATCGACCTTTTCACTACATATTTTGCAGGGTTCAATCTGTCAAACAAAACAAAGATCATGAAAATCGAGTGAGTGCAAGCCAAGAAATTTGAATTTGAAAGTTAGTGCTATTTTGTGGCCTTGCTGTGCTACAAAAGAAGCCTGCAGTACACTTTTTAGGCCTAACTTGAAATGATATTTTCTCAGCACTAAATTGTTCGATTTGAAAATTTTTTGCGTCTTGATATACCTCAGGCTACGGTTAAATATAGAAAAATTAGTTTTGTACAATTCTGAAATTTTCATTTTTTGGTATTAATTACACTGACACGGAAGTCTGGATCACAGTGCGGTAGCTAAGCCTGAGTCAAACATCAGCAAGATTAGCCGCGGGCTCAATCTAAGTCAAAGTCCATTCCCTTAGACTACGTTCATGCGATGACCGCGCATTTTGAAAAGGGCAACACGGTGCAAGAATTTCAGCTAGCGTTTACATGATACCGACACAATTTGAACACCGCAGAACAACAGACTTTAACAAACTCGTTGCTACCCTGCACAGCAACGAGGCTAGAATTTGACGCCACAAAAATGTATATACGCCTAAAGAATTAATAAGCCCCGTTTCGAACGCATCTAAAACTGTACCGTTTTCATCGTTTCGAAGTGTTCCCACGATGTCGTTTTTCAAATGATCTACTTAGGGTTCCGTTTTCAAAATCTGCCGTATTCAAACTGTGCTGGCAAAAAAGTGCCGTTTTCGTGTGAATGGGAGGCCTATCCGTAAAAATTTGATGCTGTTTTCAATTTTACAGGAATTGAGTGAATGCAGTCTATAAAAAAATGAGAACTATCAAAATCATAACTTTTCCACAGCAGCTTTACAAATGTTTTGGCACTTGCTTTGGGTCACCCAGTACAGTTTCGTAATCTCCAACAGTGTTTTTGTCACTCACCAAGTCCAAGAGGCTGAGAGATGGTACGGAAAATTCGTTTGCTTGAATTACCGTAAAAGCTCAATTTAGGCCCCCTCTATTAAGCCCCCTCCCCCCACTTATATCAATGCCAGAGGTTAACAAAGATTTTCCATTTACTTAAACAAACAACTTTGCATGTCAATTTGTATGTGGTTTGGGATAAAAACTTTGTCGAGTTTGTGTACTTGACCCGTAGATCACATGATGATTCCGTAAAATATGAGGCATAAGAACTAAAAAGCTATCATATATATCCTTGTCACTTGAACTTGACTCTGCGAAGAAGTTGAGTATCTAAGAAGTCCTCCTATCTTTTGAACCCCCTTCTACAATCTCTGAGCTTAAAGGGGTTCTGTCACCAAAACGTAAACAAAACGATGATTTTGCAGTTTTTTGAAAGGTGATATCACACAGGATTTTCATATTTCTTTCAAAATGAAAGTTGCTGTTTGGACATAGCTTGGATACACCACTAAGGAACAAACCAAGCATTCATATCTTCTACGATTGCTCGGATATAAGTGGATTCTTAATGGCCACTTTTTGGTGGCTTGGGTGAAGCGACCAACAAACTGCAGAAAACAATGGATGGACAATGGATAATTGGCGACATGTGCGAGTTTACGGATTTGTTTGCGGTTTGGCGACGGAGCCCCTTTAAACAAGTCCCCAGGAGCTTCATATAGCCTTTAGAGTATATACCTGTTTGCTTTGATACAGTGAGCTTTTCATCACCGCAATATGCACCATGTCCTCGTACTGCAACATATAATTTTTCTAGAATACAGCCATAAACAACAGCGATCTCTATCTAAAACAATAAAGAGTGAATGTCTGCGATTTCATATTCAAAATCACTAAGCATTGTTATGAAACCTAAAACTTAAAAATATTTATGTAAATGTTCATTGCACCTTAAACTTCAAATGATTGACTTCAAATAAATTGAAAGTGCTTTACTTTCATCATATGGTCAATACGGTAGAAATCCTTAAACATTTGTACCGGCTGGGCAAGGAAAAAGTTCCCACTTTTGAAAATTCATAGCACCAAGAGTACTTGATGGATTGGAATGAATCGAAGAATCGAATAGGCGAGAAATTGAAGTACTATTTTTGTAAATGTTCTCTCATTTTTATGAGCAATAGAAATCTAAATAATTTGAATTTATCAAGTCATAAAGAGACTCCTCACACAACAATTAAGACAAAGACAATTTTTCGCGGTTGAGAGATATCTTCTGCACATTTATTGCTATGTGAAATGCCAGTGCGCATTTCTAGGGCTCAAATTTTCAAATCTTTAAAAAGGTGGGTGTAAAATGCTATGACAAACACTTCTATTTTTGTTATTCGCGGGCGAAGGTGAAGTTGCGGTTTTTAGCACCAAGGGCTGGGATCACAGAAGTAGAATAGGCCTGATTGAGTCCGCGGCCACTTGTCATGATGCCCAAGTGGTGGGGCACTACCTGGGATCGAACCCTATCCGCCTGACTGTTCTGGCTGCAATGTCAGAGCATTACACCACTTCGCAACAACAAGGGCATTTGCAGGTGACTTCTAATTTCAGACAGACTATAGTTACGTATAGAAAGGATCGCTATATAAAAACAATGAATTTACTGTACTTTACCTCTTTCTTTATTGCTATCCCAATTGATACAGCAACAAATGGAAATCTGTAAGAGAATGAAAACATTCTACCAGCTGCACCAGAAAAAAGTATCCAGTTTTGACAGGGCATGGTAACTCATACCCAAGGTTGGTTTTGATGATTCAATCTCCTGACAAAACCAAAATAATACTTAGCAATGCTTTTCATTCTTGCAACAGCCTATACGCGATTCCACTATTGGGTTGGAAACGGCCTAAATCCAAGACCGGGGATGGCTCAGTGGTAGCCCGCTTTACTACTAATCAGATTGTTGGAGGTTCGAGTCCCTGCCCTCTTGAACCTGCTACGGAAAGTGAGAAGAGTCGCCAACTATCTGCAATTTCGGACCAAATGAATCATACAGTGTGGTCACGTCGAGAGGAAGGACCAGGATATCACTTTGATTAAAGGGAATCAACATAGTTAAAAGCTGGCCCGGGCCAAGTTAAAAATATAATCTATTGTATTCAACAACTTTGACGCCTGCCGTTTCATTGTGAGGTGAAGGAAACAATGGGTTTGTGGGCGTTTNTTTACTACTAATCAGATTGTTGGAGGTTCGAGTCCCTGCCCTCTTGAACCTGCTACGGAAAGTGAGAAGAGTCGCCAACTATCTGCAATTTCGGACCAAATGAATCATACAGTGTGGTCACGTCGAGAGGAAGGACCAGGATATCACTTTGATTAAAGGGAATCAACATAGTTAAAAGCTGGCCCGGGCCAAGTTAAAAATATAATCTATTGTATTCAACAACTTTGACGCCTGCCGTTTCATTGTGTGGTGAAGGAAACAATGGGTTTGTGGGCGTTTCTTAAGCCTATTTATAGCAGCTTGTCGATATAGCTATGTCTATTCCCTTTAACGTAGCTTCTCGGTATCCTAAAAGTACCTTCGACCGCTAGGTAGCAATATAGAACGAGAAAAAATCATTCAAAATATATGCATCAATTTTGTAACATCTGGATTGACCAAGAGAGAACAATGACTTAACAACAACATCTTTCTTATCAACACAAAGAAAGAAGGGTTGTTGCCCAAGATTATGCCCTTGATATCGAATCATGGCTAGGCCTTTTCTCGAAACCTCTGGTTTCAGGTGCAGAGTAAAGTTTGAATTTGCACACTTGTATCTCTTGTGTTTGTAGATGATTCAAAATGTTTGTAGATGATTTAAGAAGATATGTGCATCAAAGTTGAAGATTAACAAATATACTTTTGTTATCGGGATGTCCTGATATCTTGTGATTTTATTCTTTTATAGAGTCAAAGGCGGTACATTTTTGAGACACCCAGTAAATTATATTATCTAAGTTGATATTTCATCTACCCAAGCACTACCACGTTATAGGAATCTAAGAAATGGTTTTGAGAGCTACAGGCTATCAAGCTTCTACAGTACATATACATTTTTTGACTTACCATGGTATTCTTTTTATTCCATTAAACATTTTACAAGACAAGCTATGTTTTACACTACCTACGAATTACTCTACGAAATTGTTGGGGAGACGAGATACGGTTTGTTGGAGAGCGTATGTGTCCCCCCGTGCAGTAGCTTGATTTTCATGCGCCCGTTAGAACTCGAACCCAAAACGTTACTGCGCATGAGCATCCACTTACTGAACGGGGGGGACACAAAGGTTTCCTCGAACAAACCGTCTCTCGTCTCCCCAACAAGAAACACTACAAGTACGATAATACCACGGGGAGCAATTGACTGTGACAACCCCGCAGCGATTAACATAAAAAGAAATAAAAACTGCCGGGTGAATCAGGAAAGAGGTATCACCAGCCCGCAATGCTGGAACCCAACCGATTCACATACTTTGGTAAGATTTCATCAATGTGTCGAAAAGTCTTTGACAAAATTATGCCCAGGCCAAAATCAAGGAATTGAAATAGGAATTATTAGACGAATCAGGAGTGAGACCCCTGCGCCACAACTCCCCGAGCAAGCAACAGACCTGCAACCCACCCATCGCATAAAAATACACGTAATCACTAATAAAGAAATAAATCAACATTACGGAGCTTTGCAACAAGATACCTTACAAAGAAGTACCTGGTGGCTCAGTGAGGTATGACTAGATATAATATGGTCCTAATCGAGTCGATCAGTTTTTTGGATGAATTCTAGAGTCAATTCCAGAATATTTTTGTTGAGGTCATTGGGGAAGTCTTTGCCGTCACCATACAATAAAAGTTATGTTAAGACCTCGTTTGGAATATTTACATTTCTAAGTGGTCGTAGTAATGCAAAAATTCGAGTGAGAAGACTTCAGCGTTGAACCTCAAAGGAAGGGCAAAGCAACAAAAAGCGTTCGGTATTCTAAATACCATCGTTAGAAGAGCTGGATTTGAGGTACCCCGAAACTGTGCTTGAACCTGTGAGTGAAAGTTCAATTAGCTAAGACCAATCCTAAGTTGAGTGACATAGGATAGTCCTATTGGGTCATGAAGCCCAAAGATAGATTTAGCGGGGGGCGGATTATAGACAGTAGCCTTTTCTTAAAAATAGCAATGGTTGGTGCAAGTCAAATCTCTGGACATCAGTGGTGGAAAAATATTTGCCTTTCTGCGAAGAAACGTCAACGCAGAATTCTTCCTTCCATTGTTTTATCAATTTTCTGTAGTCCCAAATTTAAGTGTACTTTGAAAGTTTCCTTGGATCACAAAACTGTCAATAAAAAGAGCATAATCCAAACATCAATTTTCTTCTATTCTTGCCTTCTATTTTATCCATCCTGTCTCTTTATGTTTTCAATTTTTTCCTTCTTTGTCATCCTATCTTCTTTCTCTCTCTTTCTTTCTGTTCTTTTTCTTTCCATCCTTTTTTACAACAACTTTCCTTTCATTTCTTCATTCCTCCCTTCATCATTTCCTTTCTTTTCCTTCCTTCTATTCTGCTCTCTTTTCTTTCCTTCCCTTTTCTTCCTTCCAGGCAAACGAGCTTCCTGCAAAGCTGCTTCGCGGCTTCACGCACTTTTTCCACCTCTGCTGGACATAATTTATTCCATTGAGACAGGGTAGGAGCTATACTGAAATATCTCTGTCCTTGCGCTTATTCGCCTAGTGACATCTTGTTTGCAAAGAGAATAATATTGCGACTGCTGAAGTTATGGGATTGGATCCGTTGTATACTGGGGCGTCAGGTTATTTATGATTTCGTAAAGCAAAGTGAGGCATCTACTCCATCTTCGGGAACTCAATGACTCCAAGCCAAGCTCTCCGTACAGCTTTTCTTGTGACGTTCCCCTCCTTGTCCCTGTAACAGCTAGAGCTGCAGAATACTGGATGGGCTCTAACTTTCCATTAGATCTGGTAATATGGTATTGCCGCTAAATTCATAATACTTTATCCAGAATATGGTTAATAACATCTCGGTATTCCAGGTGGGGTCGCACATAGAGCTTACAAATAATTCCTTGAGACTTTGTCTGGACAAATACTTGGAGAGATATTTCAGCAGACCAATCAATACCAAAGTATAAAACCTAAACTAGCATATTCAATCCTTACTTTCACACCTGATGAAGAGCAAAGCTCGAAACGTTGTGTTATATCAATTTCTCAGTACTTCATCGTTTTTTAAAAGAATACTTGATCCATACATAGCATATTCAATGTACATTGTATGATATAATTAGTACCAGTTACAGCAACAGCAATATATTGCAAAATCATACTGTACCTATGAACAAAATTTGTTGTGCCATCAAGAGGGTCAACAATCCAAGTTGGTTTATCTCCCATCTCACAATTTGCACCTCCAGCTACAGATTCTTCACCTATGAAACTAATTTATAAATAAATCATTGCAGATTGTTTTCCACAAGGCAACAGTGGTGGACACTTTGCCAAATGTTTGGGGCAATATTGCATCGGTTAAAAAGCATTTGTTCATTTCTATTGTGTTCAAACAAAACATCTTTGTTCCAGTCAAAAATTGGGGGCGATAGCACTTCCTCGTCCTCTCCCACAAGTGTCCACCATTGCTAGGTGACAAATGTCATGCAACATGGCAAACATTGCGCAAAGAATGTCAAGAAAATGAGAAAAGCTTATGGCATGAAAGTAGGACCAATTCCAACTATAACAAATTAGTTATGAGACACTACAGTACCTAATGAACTGCTCTACAACAATACAAGCTATACTAAGAGGAGCAAAATGTAATGACTATCCCCTGGTCTTAAAGGACAAGTGCGGGGTTAGTATGAAATACAAGATAATACTGCTATGAATGATGATGTTTTGATACTTTTGTCCACTATTTTTCATCTTCTCCTTGTGAAATCATGTATTCAAATAGGCAATTTGAGCAAAGTGACGTCATATCACGCAAACGAAAACAAAGCTGTGTGATTGTTATTTCGTTTCTTTATCATAGCAAGCCTCTTTATCGTGTACTCATGCATTGAAAATGCCATGAGAACACGATAAAGAGGCTTGCTGCGATAAAGAAGCGAAAAAAGAATCATACAGCCTCGTTTTCGTTTGCGCGATATGACATCACTTCGCCCAAATTGTTTATTTGAATATGTAATTTCACAAGGAGAAGGCAAAAAATAGTGGAAAAAAGTATCATTCATCATTCATAGCAGCATTATCTTGTATTTTATCATCAATCATACTAACCCCGGACTTGTACTTTAAACATACCAAGCAATGCAATGACCCAATGTTTTCGGAGGGTTTGAAAGGCATTGCCATTGAAAATGATCCTGCATCTATGCCCCAGACCCTTTCCACGTCCTAAATGATGGCTCTGCCACACCAAGCAAGTGGCCCTAGTATCTCAATGCTAGGTAACTGCAAGACAAATTTCTTAAAATTCTTTATGCCTACCAATGCTCAGGAAATTGTTCCAATATTGTCTTCTTTATGTATTCCTCTACCTGTTGGTCAGTTTCAGTAACCAGATCTGTTGTACATTGTTTTGTCATGATCCCTTTGTTTTTCTCAAACGCATCTCTTATCATCTAAGATGAAAAAGACCTTTTGCTTATTGAGCATCAACCATTTTTTTACAAATTAATAAA
>REGL01000977.1:43674-60171 GCA_004194395.1 Aurelia aurita complex sp. Pacific
TTTTGTACGTGCAGAAGAGATCAGATGGCCTAAGTAAGATTTTTGTGGAAATCTGTCAGTTTCTGCAGTTGAGAATAATAAATAGTCTAGGTTAAAATAATAGATCTTCGTTTATTGCCAACTACGTGGCTCGGATTGAAAACCGAGTAAATTCCTGTGCAATGAATATATTGCCCACGCCTATTATTATAGCTAGGGTTAGAAGAGAGACTAACACTAAGTCAAGTCCAGTGGACTGGACGGAGTCATAAAACTCGAGACCTGAACGTAATTAATTAAATCTTTACCTCTCCTGCCTGTTGTGCTATTCTCACTGCAGTCCACAGAAAGTCCAGTCGGGGGTCGTTTTTCTCAGCTAAGCGAGCTATAAGGTTTGCATTTATTCCACAAGAAGCCATTCTTTTCTCAAAATGATTTTCTCGATGCCACAGCTTCTTCTTTTTGGCCTAAAGTCAAAAGTATATCTTCTGTTTCTTCTTCACGTGATCACTTAGCCTCAATTGGGAAAAGTGATCGATAGTGAGGCTACCGAACACACTGCAAAATTTTCAGAACACGAATTTTTTTAGAAGAATCAAAGGATTTCCTAAACACCCCAAAAAAAACATTGGATCTTTCCAAATATATTATGTATGTCGACGAGCTTCTTCATAAATTCTATCGTTTATTATTCACCATCCTTCTTTTGATTGTCTCGTGAATTAAGTTAGCCTGTGCCCCTGTGCTTTTCGTCATAAAATGAGATGTGTAGCTGGCCTCTGGCTTATGCTTTCATCGTTCCAAGTATTGACCTCTCCAAGGTTCTAATGTTTTGAGACGTTGAGACTACACTCTTTTTATAAGAAACTAAAGTCCGATGCTGGTAGGTAGTTTCTTAAACTTTAGGACATTTTTGCTGCGAAAAGTTTTAATGTGTCCTTCTATTATATCTTTGATGCTGGAAGCGTAGAGTTAATTCTATTTTTATTAGAATATGGCTCCGAAATTAGTAAGACCTCAAAACAAGTAATAATAATTGCAATCAAAAATGTCAGAACAGTTGCTATTACGGTGTCGGTAGGGTTTCAAAACAATTTTTAATGGAAATTTAACTCATCTCTTAACTCGTTTGTGCAAGAAGAAAGACTGAGCCTACCGTTTCTTATAACCCTTATAAGCTATTTCTTTTACAAAACGAGTGCATTCCTCTACGTCGCATTCTCCATATAAAACTGCTGTGCAGCATTGAGATTTCGATAACAATAGATTTCATGAAAATGATAAACAACACTAAATAAACTTTGAACCCAAAATTTCAAAGAAAACAACAAAAATTAGCATACAACGCGTTTGCAAACATAGCATTGTCAATGCTAATAGCTTGTGGTTGAATGTGCTGAGAGGGGATACCTTTACGGGTATCCCCTAGAAGTCAGATGACCAGCGTGCAGATATTTTTTCTTGGTCAGAGCCAAGGACGCTCTAAGGACTGGCCTTGACGTGTCGAACTCTGGCAGTTATTTGTGAGAGAACTTTGAAAATGATGTTTGATTGAAGCTAGCACACTCGTTGGAATTCTTTGTTGAAAGTACAGCTTTGCATTTTGAGTTTACCTGGCCTGTGGCCTTCGAGTTCACTGATTCAAACCAACCTGGGTAGCAGTTTGCCTATTTACCACACGAAATCACAATGCAGCAATTTATTGGGAAAACGATGGTTACAAAAAGGAAGATGTATTACTTCCTTGGATTCTGCATATTTATGACATTATTTTTCGTTATTAGATCGAAATATTTTGAGAGATCAGACTTTTTACGACCTGTGAGTGTGTCAGGGACAAGGACTATAAAACACAGCAAAGAAGAGACTTCTGCATCTTCTCATTCTCAAGAAGAAATCAGAGAGGATGAATCATCTTCAACAGGGGGCATAGTTGGGAGCTTCCTTGCTGGGGTCAAAGGACTCTTACAACAATCAGACACAAAAAAGATTCCAAAATTGTCACCTTGGGACAGATGGATGAAAGAAAATTCCCAGTTTCAATCCATTGGGGATATATATGACAAATGCGGTAAGAGCTTAAGGGCTTTCATCTCATTCAACAGCTGTATGCTCTGGGGTTATGCGCTTTGCAATGGATCTGTTCGGGATCTGTTCTTAGTTTTGCTTTTTGCTGCTACTGCCTTTCCAAGTTATCAAGTGAAATTTTAAGCATAAATGCTCTGCAGGCCCAATGTATACTGGTGAATACATTTCAGAATTTTTTTATTTTTGCTTCAAAACTAAGGTGGGGAATCCCCTTATATGAGGACCAATTCTGTCACGAATTGATGACATGTTGATTGCGTTAGGTCATGGGGTTAAACGCCCTGAGAGCAATATTTTTACCGCTTATAAGAAACGGTAGGCTCAATTTTTTGAAAGTTAAGAAACAACCCTACCTGAATTGAAAAAGCTAAGAAACTTTTGTAATTTACAATTTCAATTTTCCTATCGCAATCAAAAATGTTTTGACAGTGTAAAGTTATAGCAACTGTTTGGAAATTATTTGAGTGCGAATTATGTTATTTACTTGTTTTGAGATCTTACTGAGTAATTTGATTTGGGAGTCCTTCGGACAAGACAAAATGAACTCTACACTTCCGGCATTAACAGTATAAGAAACACAAAAGAAACTTTTGCAAGCAAAACGGCCCACAAAATGTATAATTTCTTAAAATAAATCGATTAAAAATGTTCAGTATATATTTATAAGATAAAATAGTCCGGCCTCTGACGTCTATGACTTCAACAGTCAGAGGAGGCTAAAAGATTTAAATGGTGATTTTGATAGAATTCGACCTCCTGAAAATGAAAACAAGAGTCTTCATGGTCAGAAGTGGGACATGAAGCTTTAGAGGGGGGGGCCTGACAAATGCCCCCAGTACAAATAGGGTAAAAACTCGCCAAAAAGCTCTTAGTCATTATATCAAATTAGATGTCACGTGAAGACCGTGAGATTTGCGATGACGCAAAATTATTCAATTGAAATTCTTTCATTATTTTACTCGAGGATATTTTCACGTAGCACCTAATTTGAGAAGCATAGGTTTCAAATCTTTAAAAAGGCTGGTGTAAAATTGAGTGACCTATTTCTTTGAACTGAATGACTTCAAAGAACCTTTAGCTATTTCTCTATAATTCTACCGTTGGACTTTCCTGAAATCTTCAATATTTTTAGAATTAGAGTGATTTCCTTCTTTTTCAAGAAATCAAGAAAAATTGTCAAAACTTAAAACCATCGTAATTTCTAAATTGTTTGACGCAACATGAAGTAATTTCGAAAAAACCATAGTTTATGAATGCTTACAATATGATATCAAGCAAAATTATGTCACTCATCTGGTTTATGATTTAGAAATTTGATGACGTCACATCTTCAAATCAGTTGAAATGTAAAATAGGCTGTAATTTTGAAAAAAATTCAAACTTTCTGAAAAGTCCAACGGTAGAATTATAGATAAGTATATAAAGTTTCTTCTCAGCCATTCAATCAGAAGAAATAGGTAATTGAGTTTTACACCCACCTTTTTATGCTGAGTTAAAGATTTGAAACATATGTTTATTTGAGACAGACTTAATCATGCTTCCTTGGCTATAATTTCTCCTGAAAGCTTATGGTTTCTCGAAAATAAAAAAGCTTTTATCATTCCTTACTTTATTCCATAGATAACAAAACACGAAAGAAAATTGGTAAAGTTGTTCTTGAGCAAGATACAGAAAAAGGCGTGAAGCTGCTTATGGTCTTGAATATGACATTCAGTAAGTTTAGTAGCCAGCATAGGTTGATGTAAATTTCTTTCAAGCCATTTGATTCAAAGAGATAGGTCATAGAATTTTATGAGATTTTAATTTAGGGCGAATTCTTGTAGGCAGTTTCTTATAAAAAACCAGTGTATTAAGAAGCTTTACGGGGCAGATAGAACGTAGTCATCTATTTATGGTATCTTTTGGTATAAGCTGTAGGGTATTTTGCCACCAAATGTTGCTGCACTGTTTCCTGAATTTTTATTCTCTAAAAAGACTTCACAACTGCCTACATTCATTTTTCATGAGCAAATATTTCTTCACAAGAATTTCTTATTTTCTTGGTCGGCGGTCGGTGGTTTTTACGGTCGGTGGTAAGTGGTTTTGTTGGTCGGTGGTCGGTGGTTGTTATTGTCGGAGGTAGGTGGTTTGTGGTCGATGTTGTCGGTTGTATGTTGTTTTTTACCATGCCTTGTTAGAGAGCACGGAAAAATAATTGCTTACATTAAGTCTGTGTAGTCGAATGGAATTGATTTAGGCCACATACTTGCAGAATGGAAAAACTTAAGGGCTCAAACAAAGCGTGATAAACACACATACTATACATCCGTAAGCCTATGTTTACGGGTCACGACCTTATGGTTTTAACTACTGCAACTACTGTTTCCATTTCTAACAACACAGTTAGCCTTTAGATTCCCTCCACCTTTATTTCACCTTTATGAATTTCAACGCAATTGCGCAATAAATACCAAAGTTTCGTTACACACATGTCCCTTGTGCACATTCCCAGTAAAGCGATCGTCGAAAATGAACTTTCTGTCTGATATCTATGGCCTCACTTCACCTCAACTTACGCTTATCTCATTGGATTGCATTGTTGTTATCTTTGTCGCTCCAGCCAGTGAGGACCTTATTTACTTCCCTAAAGCTGTAAAACCGGACGAAAATCTAAGTCGGCGACACTTTTTGTGGCATTTGTGTTCCAGTCAGGATATGGCTTGGAGGAAGGCAATTTTTGCAATTACACTGATTTTTTTTACAAGAAACTAAGGTCCGGGGCTGGTAGGCAGTTTCTTAAATTTTTGAGCGATTTTTCTACCAAAAGTTTCTTACGTATTTCTTATATTTTTAATGGCAGAAGGGTAAATGTAAAGTTAATCTTTTTTGTCTAAAGGGCTCCCAAATTACTTAGCAAGATCTCAAAGCAAGTCAATAACAATAATTCGGACTCAAACTAATGTCCAAACAGTTGCAACAACTGTTCAGTGTCAACACATTTCTGACTGCGATAGGAAAATTAAAACTGTAAATTACAAAAGTTTCTTAGCTTAAATCCAGGTAGGGTTGTTTTTTAACTTCCGAAAAATTGAGCCTACCGTTTCTTATAAGCGGTTTCTTATACAAAAAAATGAGTGTATGGCTTGAAGAAGTATCCACCCAAGTGCTGATAGCTTGTTAATGGTACAGCAATTCTGGAAAACTGCTTTTTGTGGCGTTTTAGTGCGTTTCAGGCTCAGGCTAAGTAGTTTTGAGAAAAATAGCAGGTGATCCATACAAAATCAGTACGGGGCCAAGCCATTTCTGCAAGTGTGCAGAAACGAGTCGTTGTTGTAGCGGTATCATTTCAGTCACAGAGTGAAATGGGTATAGAAGAACAATATACCATAAGGATACTTTTCGAAATCTTAACTTGTGAACTGGCCTCCTGCATAATATTCTACCGAGTGTCTCAAAAAAAGTACCCCCTTTTGACTGAACAAGGCAACAAAACGATAACAGTTCGGGACTTTTTGAATTTATGGCTACATTTGTTGGTCTTCAACTTAAATGTACATACCTTGCATTTTGAAATAAACCATCAAACACCGGAGATATGAGTTCACAAGGTCAAAATTTGGGGTGCACCTGAAACCAGAGGTTTTGAGAAATGGCCTACCCATAATTTGACACCAAACAGGTATTTTGCAAACGAATTTTCAACGTTCACCTTTACTTTTTTATTTTTGAAAAGATTTATACTTTGAATTACTTCAATTGTTCTTGAAGTGACTTTTCCTTTGAGGAATCGGTCCTTGCATTGCATTCGATCCCAAGTGTTTTGTATAAACAAGAGAAAAGGAGCACATGCCCGCTTATTTTGGAGATGTGGCACGACTTTATCATTCTTAACACATTTTTACTATATTTATTTAATGAGCGCCATGTCCATGTATCTTTTATTCTTTTCAAAAGCAAAAAACGGAAACTTAAAGTCTACAGGTACTTTGGAAAATGTCCACGATACAAATCATGATTAGGCCCTTTTTCAAAACCTGTGGTTTTGGGTGCACTGTAAATTTTGACTTTGCGAACCTGTAACTCCGGTGTTTGATGGATGATCTCTATATGCAAGGAACTCATTCTTCGTTAGTAATTTATAGAGAGGAAATGCGACGGAGCATGCGAATGATTGAAAACGAGGCCGGACGGGTGTAAGGGAACGCATGCTCCTTCACATTTCCTATCTATAGATTACTAACGAAAAATCACTGACGAAAAAAGGAATAGACTTGTAGCAAATCTAAACCTCATCCGAAAGATTAGCATATCCATTTGATGATTTCTAAACAATGACAGATCACTTTGGCTCCTCTTTCACATATGGTTTCTATCATTCTTTTCATTATCCTAGACAGGCGAGTTGAGGCTGGAAAGGCACATATGATTGTTACATACAGAGGGTTAGAAATGCACAATGATGAATATGATTTATGCGAAGAAGCTGCTGACTTAGAAAAACCTTTATATTGTCCTTTCAAGAAAGGTAAGCTCGCCAAGGGACCGTTCATTACTTAGCCAAGGGAAGGGACTGAGGAGAAATTAACTTGATAGTGAAAAATGTATTTTATCCAATTATGAGCATATGCACAATTTTTTTACCTAACACCCACCAATTATGTAGCAGTTCTCCTGAAATATCCCATATAATTATTGAGCATGGCTCNGCTGCTGACTTAGAAAAACCTTTATATTGTCCTTTCAAGAAAGGTAAGCTCGCCAAGGGACCGTTCATTACTTAGCCAAGGGAAGGGACTGAGGAGAAATTAACTTGATAGTGAAAAATGTATTTTATCCAATTATGAGCATATGCACAATTTTTTTACCTAACACCCACCAATTATGTAGCAGTTCTCCTGAAATATCCCATATAATTATTGAGCATGGCTCCAACGTTCCATTCAAGTGAAAACAATCATGACAGTCATCATCTACATTTAATTCGGATCAGGCAGAATATTTTTGCATCTTTGTTGTAGCAAAAATGGTTCAGAACTCAAACAAATAGTAGGCAGCTGTATTTTACCCAACAATCTTTCGCAAAGAAACTTTCGTTACCAAACCTTTCCAGTGCGAGAGTTTTTTACCCAATTAATTTCTCATCGGTGCCAACCCCTGATAAATAGTGAACGGTGCCTAGCTCTCTAACTGAAAAGCACGTGATAAACCATTCCGGGTGAGTAACGAAAAGGTATCCACTGTTTGAGAAATTGTGCAGGGAACACAACACAAACAATTTATATAATTTTAGATCAGTCATTTTACTGTGGCTTCAACTTAATCTTGAAGATCTTTCTCGTTTTTATAGGTGCATTAGTTTTCTCTAAAATTTAGGATAAGCAAAAGTCCTTTTTCTCGATACAAAACAATATCTAGAAACTGCATTTTCATTTCCATGTAGATTTTTATTTTTTTGATGCCCAGCATTGATGGGGAAGCACAATTACATTGCAACAACTTGCGTATCACCAGAAAGCATCTTTATTTGAAATAAAGATTTGACCACTTTAATTGTTAAAAGATTGATTTAATTGGGTCACTTATCTACGGCGCTAGGCGAGGCTCACCAAAGCTGGTTTTCGGAAATCTCCCTTTGAGACAAAGTTGATGTATTTTCAATTATAAATAAGTTCTCAAAGTTAAGTTAAACCCTCCTTCAAGCAACGGCATTGTAATTTTTCAAACTGATAGACATTTTTTGTGGTACGATTTGTCAAAGAGTAAGGATACATTTTTCTAACTCACCCCGTAGGTGCATCGAATAATTGGACAGAAAATGGCAAAAATCGTGTATATCGCTAAAAGGAGAGCCTAAGATTTCCCAGTTTTCAGTTTCTCGCCGTTATTTGACACGTTAAAGTTAGTTGACGGAGCNATTAATTAATCGATTTCTAGATCCCAAATCACCACGATTCATGTTGATTCTTTATAAAATTTGATCGACGTCTTTTGATCGTTTGCAGTGTTTTCGAGAATGAACATTTTAAGAAACTCGCGTTTAGCTCTGAAAACTGAAAACAGAAAAATTTGCAAAAAAATCCTAGAATCTAATTCAGGCTCTGTGCTAAAGATTAAGTCATGAATCTTCAAAATCGGTGCAGTGTACCATTTATTGTGGCCTTTCAAACGTGCATAGTTTATTTTGGCGCACCCGGTATA
Organism: Aurelia aurita complex sp. Pacific; assembly: GCA_004194395.1. Lineage (NCBI taxonomy): Eukaryota > Metazoa > Cnidaria > Scyphozoa > Semaeostomeae > Ulmaridae > Aurelia > Aurelia aurita complex sp. Pacific. The sequence continues at coordinate 51,919 of REGL01000977.1, forward strand.
TTTACAAGATAGAATAGTCCGGCCTCTGACGTCCATGACTTCAACAGTCAGAGGCTAAAAGATTTAAATGGTGATTTTGATAGAGTTCGACCTCCTGAGAATGAAAACAAGAGTCTTTAGCTTTAGAAGCTTTAGAAGGGGGCGGTGACAAATACCCCCAGTACAAATAGGGTTAAAACTCGCCAAAAAGCTCTTAGTCATTATATCAAATTAGCTGTCACGTGTGGACCCGTGAGATTTGCGATGACGCAAAATTATTCAATTGAAATTCTTTCATTATTTTATTCGGGGATATTTTCACGTAAAATCTATTTTGAGACAGACTTCCGGGCTTTTGTGATTTAATCATGCTTCCTTGGCTATAATTTCTCCTGAAAGCTTATGGTTTCTCGAAAATAATGAAACTTTTATCATTCTCTACTTTATTCCATAGATAACAAAACACGAAAGAAAATTGGTAAAGTTGTTCTTGAGCAAGATACAGAAAAAGGCGTGAAGCTGCTTATGGTCTTGAATATGACATTCAGTAAGTTTAGTAGCCAGCATAGGTTGACGTAAATCTCTTTCAAGCCATTTGATTCAAAGAGATAGGTCATAGAATTTTTTGCCAACCTCTTTAAAGATTTGGATCCAGGGCGAATTCTTGTAGGCAGTTTCTTATAAAAAAAACCAGTGTATTAAGAATCTTTACGGGGCAGATAGAACGTAGTCATTTATTTATGGTATTTTTTTGGTATCCATAAGCTTAGGGTATTTTGCCACCAAATGTTGCTGCACTGTTTCCTCAGTTTTTATTCTCTAAAAAGGCTTCACAACTGCCCGCATTCATTTTTGATAAGCAAGTATTTCTTCACAAAAATGTCTTATTTTCTTGGTCGGCGGTCGGTGGTTTTTACGGTCGGTGGTAAGTGGTTTTGTTGGTCGGTAGTCGGTGGTTCTTATAGTCGGACTTAGGTGGTTTGTGGTCGATGTTGTCTGTGGTATGTTGTTTTACACCACGCCTTGTTAAAGAGCACGGAAAAATGCCCGGGGGGTCTACTTAATACATTGACCACCCGGGGATGTGCCTGCAAATAGGGTGTCATTTTCGGCTGAAAATTCCGGGACAGGAGTATACCTTTTGCACCTTTATTCCGGGGCCGGCGTGTCCTTTAGAGCTACATTTTCCAGGAAAGATCAGATCATCATTTAAAAAGATACTCCAATTCATGAACTTATTAAATTAAAATGTTAGTAGCGTTAGCAATTAGCGAAAAATACTTTTGGTAACATCATTTTCACGAGAACCATCAGTTTCCCCGATATTATTCCAGGACAGGTATTATGTTTTCAGAATTTTATTCCAGGACAGGGTCATAAAATTTTGTTCTGGCAGGCACATCCCCGTTGTTTTTCTCCAAGGTAGACCCCCCGGGGAAAAATGATTGCCTGCACAAAGTCTGTGTAGTCGAATCGAATTTATTTAGGCCACATACTTGCAGAAAGGAAAGACTTAAGTGCTCAAACAAAGCGTGATAAACACACATACTATACATCCATAAGCCTATGTTTACGTGTCACGACCTTATGGTTTTAACTACTGTAACTACTGTTTCCATTTCTAACAACACAGTTAGCCTTTAGATTTGCTCCAACTTTATTTCACCTTTATGAATTTCAACGCAATTGCGCAATAAATACCGAAGTTTCGTTACACACATGTCACTTGTGCACATTCCCAGAAAAGCGATCGTCGAAAAAGAACTTTCTGTCTGATATATCACTATGGCCTCACTTCACCTCAACTTACGCTTCTCTCATTGGATTTTATTAAAGTTGAGGCTATGACGTCATCAAATTTCTAAATCCTTAACTAGAAAAGCTACAGATTTCTGCTTGCCACCATGTTGTAGGCCTTCATAAACTATGGTTTTCTTTTAGGTTATATAATGTTTCCTCTCTTAGTTTAGGATTTACGATGATTTAAATTTTTTCAAAATTTTCCATGAATTCTTTCAAAAATAGTTACATTGCTGCCATTTTGAAAAAAATCAAGATATCAAAAATTTTCCAGGGCAGATTTACAGCAAAGTAACATAAGTTCCTTTCAAGCCATCCAGTTCAAAGAAAACTGCCATATAATTTTACACCGACCTTTTTAAAGATTTAAAAGATTTGAGCCCTATGCTCTATACAGTAAGATCTGCATTAGAACCTCATCTAGACTTGCCCCAAGTCTACTTATTTTTTCGTCAGTCATTCTTCGTTAGTAATTCATAGAGAGGAAATGCGAAGGAGCATGCGAATGATTGAAAACGAGGCCGGACGGGGGTAAGCGAACGCATGCTCCTTCACATTTCCTCTCTATAGATTACTAACGAAAAATCACTGACGAAAAAAGGAATAGACTTGGAGCAAGTCTAAACCTCATCCGAAAGATTAGCATATCCATTAAATTATTTCTAACCAATGACAGATCACTTTGGCTACTTTTTTACATATGGTTTCTATCATTCTTTTCATTATCCTAGACCGGCGAGTTGAGGCTGGAAAGGCACATATGATTGTTACATACAGAGGGTTAGAAATGCACAATGATGAATATGATTTATGCGAAGAAGCTGCTGACTTAGAAAAACCTTTATATTGTCCTTTCAAGAAAGGTAAGCTCGCCAAGGGACCGTTCATTACTTAGCCAAGGGAAGGGACTGAGGAGAAATTAACTTGATAGTGAAAAATATATTTTATCCAATTATGAGCATATGCACAATTTTTTTACCTAACACCCACCAGTTATGTAGCAGTTCTCCTGAAATATCACATATAATTATTGAGCATGGCTCCAACGTTCCATTCAAGTGAAAACAATCATGACAGTCATCATCTACATTTAATTCGGATCAGGCAGAATATTTGTGCATCTTTGTTGTAGCAAAAATGGTTCAGAACTCAAACAAATAGTAGGCAGCTGTATTTTACCCAACAATCTTTCGCAAAGAAACTTTCGTTACCAAACCTTTCCAGTGCGAGAGTTTTTTACCCAATTAATTTCTCATCGGTGCCAACCCCTGAGTAAATAATGAACGGTGCCCAACTCTCTAACTGAAAAGCACGTGATAAACCATTCCGGGTGAGTAACGAAAAGGTATCCACTGTTTGAGAAATTGTGCAGGGAACACAACACAAACAATTTATACAATTTTAGATCAATCATTTTACTGTGGCTTCAACTTAATCTTGAAGATCTTTCTCGTTTTTATAGGTGCATTAGTTTTCTCTAAAATTTAGGATAAGCAAAAGTCCTTTTTCTCGATACAAAACAATATCTAGAAACTGCATTTTCATTTCCATGTAGATTTTTATTTTTTTGATGCCCAGCATTGATGGGGAAGCACAATTACATTGCAACAACTTGCGTATCACCAGAAAGCATCTTTATTTGACCACTTTAATTGTTAAAAGATTGATTTAATTGGGTCACTTATCTACGGCGCTAGGCGAGGCTCACCAAAGTTGGTTTTCGGAAATCTCCCTTTGAGACAAAGTTGATGTATTTTCAATTATAAATAAGTTCTCAAAGTTAAGTTAAACCCTCCTTCAAGCAACGGCATTGTAATTTTTCAAACTGATAGACATTTTTGGTGGTACGATTTGTCAAAGAGTAAGGATACATTTTTCTAACTCACCCCGTAGGTGCATCGAATAATTGGACAGAATATGGCAAAAATCGTGTATATCGCTAAAAGAAGAGCCTAAAATTTCCCAGTTTTCAGTTTCTCACCGTTATTTGACACGTTAACTGCGGATTTCTACAATTCTGTGCCGCATACATCATCTTTAAAACAGGCATAGATTTCAAGGGTATGCTGATTATGTTGTGTGATGAGGGGCTAATAGTTCAAGCGTACAAAGTGTTATGGCCACATTCCGAAGGACGGAATTCACTTCCTTTGGAACACAAAGCCTATAAACAAATACGGGCAGAACTCCTCAACTGGAGCTCAAAGAGGTCATTAAATTAGATGAAGATAACATTTCATAGTGCTAGCGAACCACATAAGCAAGGCCATTAAAAAGAGAACAGAAATGACGGGAGTAGCACCGCACTCCACATAGCTACTTACAAATAGTATTGGTTCTTATTGTTCTTTTTTCGTTAACTGTTGGTACAGTAGTGTCCCGCAAAAATCACACAAAAATTGGAGATAGTGCATTATTTCACATTGATTTTATTGTCTGTCTCAAATTAGATGTCACTTGCAAATGCCCGTGAATAACAACAATAAAAATATTTGCAAAGGAAGCTCTATCGCAAATCTCAAGTGACATCTAATTTGAGACGGACTTTAAACAGTTCTTGCTGCATCATCTCATATCAACTGCTCTCTTTTTGCATCAGTAAAAAACCAACGTATAAGAACCCGGTTGATTAAGGATTAAGAGCCTACAGGCTGAAATTGTCCAATTAGGCTACCATTTTATAAGAACCTATCCATTGTATACATTGTTTAGAACCAAGGCTGACTTGCAAAATTGTAGGTTCTTATACGCGGGTTTTAACTGTTCTTTGTCCTTTGGTTTTAACTGTCCCTTAAAAATGTAAGTGCGTGTTTTCCAATAATTTTGAAGCTTAACTTTTCAGCAGCCATCAACTTTTATGTAGAAGCCTTGATATACATGAATCTTGGTATTGATGAATGCATTGTTGCTGCATCGTCTATGAAAATTGGATCTTTTTGCAAACATGCTAGCCACCCATAATGAAGATTTGCACAGGGAAAATTCCACAGATCCCATAAATGGATACCTGAACACAACATAATGTAATTGTCAACTGTAGACTAGATTGCTACATCTCCGTTCATTCGCTTTAACATCGATTTTACAGGATATGAATTGAAGTTGCGAAACTACATAAAGCTACCAAGCTACATCCCAAAGGTATCTTATTTGCACATATAATTTCTTGTATCCTCACATTGTATTTTATTGTGTGCTGTAAGGTTTTGGAACGCAAAGACGTCTCCCCTTACGACTCTCCCCTTACGGCTCCTGGCAGATAGACTGCCTTCGAAGTTTAATCCCTGTTTCATTGTTCTCTCAAAGATATATTCCTTTGTCTGTTAAAAGCAGTTGTCTTGCGGATGTTGTTTATTTGATCCAGAAGCTGTGAAGTAAATGTTTCATATAAGCCCAAAAGACGTGAGAATTACAAACTGTAAATTTGCAAATTCTTTGCCCAATTTTCAAATTCTTTACCCAATTTTCCAAATTTTCGGCTTCTGGATCAAATAAACAAAATTCGCCAAGCAGAACTTTTGATTTACCGTTCTTCTTTCGTTATAAATACACAACTTCTCTAAAAAGCCACCTTTCACTTCGCGTGCACAAGGCGAGAGTTTGCCCTATTGGTTTTGAGGCAATTTTGCGGCTTTATTTGTTTTGAATAGCGGTGTCAATCAAAAGAAACTGATGCTAATGTATTGCAAAATCTGCCCTTGTTGGTCTCGGTACTTTTCTCTGAGCCTTTGATCATCAGTTCATTCAACATCGCCCCCTGGGATTTCTGTGATTCTTGATACATATGGCCCTGTGGCGAACAAGGACAGATAATGCTGCAATAGGATCCGCTACTTTTGGTTGACACATAAGTACAAAGCGATTAGCGATTGAAGATAACGGGAATTCCATGCCTGGTCGGTCAACTGATATACAAAAACAAAGAAAGCCGCAATAGCTGCCCTGAAACCCAGGTAGCTATCTCGCTCGTTGTGCATTCCTAGATTGGGTTTTAAGAGTCAAAATGAGCATGTATCGAAAAAAGAAGGATATACGCCTCGAGCATTTTATTCATTTGGTGGAGAAGCCAATTGGGAGGTGATTCGATTCTCGTACTTCTTGGGTGGGTGTAATTAAAACGCGTACTGCTCAGCTTCTGAACCAAATAGAGAAAACGTCCGAGGCAAATGTTTAGATAAATCCTTCTTCTTTCAATACATGCTCATTTTGACTCTTAAAGCCAATCTAGGAATGCACAATGAGCGAGATAGCTACCTGGGTTTCAGGGCAACTAGCGCGGCTTGCTTTCTTTTTGTTTATGAGTCGACCAACCATGCATAGAATTCCCTTTGTCTACAGTCACAAATCGCTCTGTACCCAGGTGTCAATAAAAAGTAGCGGATCCTATTGTGATTGTGAAATTATCTGCCCTTGTTCCTGTGGCCGAGGCTGGATTTCATTGGGCTTGATGAACTTTCTTTCTCTTCAGGGTCATTACATAGTATTTTCAAGAGTAACGGATCAGTTAGGAGAAGAGTTTGCCTGCATCAACGCTGAGGTCCTGACTGGCGCCAAAAAGTCATAAGATATCAGACAAACCATAATTTATAGCATTACCACAAATTTTGCAGCTTCAGTTGCAGTGCTTCGCTATTCGCAGTTGTATGCTGTTTACTGATACGCACAGATGCACTTCGGGAAATACCACAGAAAAAGGATAAAATTTTATAATGGATATATTTTGCGTTTTTAGATACAATTAATTTATTTGCTTTTCTATGGAAAGTTGTTAAAGGTTTTACCCTGGGTAACATTGTACCCAGGATATAAAGGTTTTGCATTTCTTATGTTTAGAGTTTATTGTCTGCTATGTATGACATTCACACTCATGCACTTCTTCTAGCCAGTGACTCAAAAAATACCTTCTTATTGACAGTCTTTGTAGCAAAAACTGTCAATTGGTGGTGGGTATTTTTAGAACTCAAAGTAACCAATGACATTTTTCTTGATAATAGCCGATATTGTGAGGGGTATAGTAAAGTGCAAATCCCAAATGTTAGTTGACAAGTTTGTTTTTGATTTTCAGCNGATACAATTAATTTATTTGCTTTTCTATGGAAAGTTGTTAAAGGTTTTACCCTGGGTAACATTGTACCCAGGATATAAAGGTTTTGCATTTCTTATGTTTAGAGTTTATTGTCTGCTATGTATGACATTCACACTCATGCACTTCTTCTAGCCAGTGACTCAAAAAATACCTTCTTATTGACAGTCTTTGTAGCAAAAACTGTCAATTGGTGGTGGGTATTTTTAGAACTCAAAGTAACCAATGACATTTTTCTTGATAATAGCCGATATTGTGAGGGGTATAGTAAAGTGCAAATCCCAAATGTTAGTTGACAAGTTTGTTTTTGATTTTCAGCGGCCTAATTCTCGCAATTGCTTGAATGCCATTGGCTTGCAAACAACCTAAATCGATCGAAAAAGATGGATAAAATTATGTGAAGAGGGAACTTGAAAGGACAAACAAAATTACTCTTTATCAACACAAATAATTTATTGAAATTATAAAAAACAAAGGTTTCTGAATTGATAAAAGCAACAGTAAACGATCGCACAGGCATCGAGTGAGTGCTCGTGCAACTGACGATAACTAGTCCATTCCTTGATTCCCGATTCGCTGCTAAGAATGTTACTTTTGTTTTCTCTAGCTCAGCCTTATGATTATTTGCGCTTCGTGATCGATTTAGGCCGTTTTCAGACTAAGAATTTCCACAAAATCGCTTATAACGCGACCATCAGGCGGCCGAAATGTCGAGAAAAATTACTGAGTGTATGGTGGGACTTCAGCGAGAGATCAAATCCTCAATCTTCAAAATCGGCCAAGCGTACAATTGTCCATGCCCTGTCGAAAATGTATAATTTTTTGGCGCACCCGGTATAAAACATCTTGAATCGCAAAATGAAGGCAATATTTTTGCTGTTTTGATTTCGAAACAATAGACTTTTGGAGCCACAATGCATTGCATGGCGGAAAAATGGACATCTATTTATAGTGCTAAAGTGAGAAATTGTTCATTATTTTTTTTGATACCAGGCAGGAAGCAATAGCTTCCATTTTTCGATATCTTTAAAGATAAGTTATTTTTTCAGACGAACTTGGCACAGTTTTGATGAGCAGTGATGAACACATTTTGCACTATGTTTTGATTTGAAAACAATAGACTTTTGGAGCCACAATGCATTGCATGGCTGAAAAATGGGCATCAATTTGTAGTGCTAAATTGAGAAATTGTTCATTATTATTTTTTGATACCAGGCAGGAAGCAATAGCTTCCATTTTTCGATATCTTTAAAGATAAGTTATTTTTTCAGACGAACTTGGCACAGTTTTGATGAGCAGTGATGAACACATTTTGCACTATGTTTTGATTTGAAAACAATAGACTTTTGGAGCCACAATGCATTGCATGGCTGAAAAATGGGCATCAATTT
>REGL01000977.1:60339-80185 GCA_004194395.1 Aurelia aurita complex sp. Pacific
GGACAACTTTCGAGTAAGCACCACTCAGTCTGGCTTAGAAAAGCAAAATTCTTTGGCAAGAGAAATACATCGCAAAAAAACTAAAATCGCTATAAGAATAAAAAAGCAGCTTTTCTTGCATATTTTCCGAAAGCAGACATTTTGATTCGACTTTGCCTGTTGCATTTGCGGTGGATATTTTTTCCTGTCGGACTTGGCGGTAGCTTTTAGACAATGACGCTAGCAAAATTGACTTGATTTATTGAAGTCTACAAGCACTACTTTTCCCAGGGTCCCCGAAGGAAGCATCTTAAAACTTGGGAGGTTGGGAGGGTGGGAGGGGCACGATACTTCAAGGGCGTTTAACATTATGCTAAAGGGGCACCCCCCCCCCCCCGAACAAAGAAGGCACCTCCGGTTCCAACCGGGGGGGGGGGGTACTTAGTATATTTGTCCGACGGGGATGTGCCGTTTTTAAGGGTATCGTTTTCACCCATTTTTTCTAGCACAGGGTATCTAAATGAGGCAATTTTTCTAGAGCAGGTTGTCAAAACATGTCAAAGGGGAATATTCTGCTAGATCGGGTCGTTTTTTGGTCAAATTTAATGTTTTTGAGTATACTTTTCACCAATTTTTTCTGGAACAGGTTATCATTTTGGGCGAAAAATTCTGGAGCAGGGTAAAGAAAAAAATTTTCGTGGGCACACCCCCGTACAAATTTAAGTCAAGTACCCCCCCGGGGTTCCAACATCTCTGAATTTTTGAAAAAAGGTTCGGTTATACATTTTCTGGGCCTAGCGCAGGCTAAGAGTTTCTGAAAGTTGGTATAAGGAGAGGGAGTGTTTTTGAAATTTTGATGGCACCCCAACGAAAATCTGGTAAAGTTCTCCCCACTGCCCACTGGGTATTTGGGAGTCAACTGTGCACTGTCACACCATTTACTATGGTCTCCCTGTCGCCTAGGGGCGTTGAATGGGGCATGGAGTCCATGATGGAGTCCGAGTCCCTTGTTTCCCTGTTTTCTGCCACAGGGATACAAGGGATTTAGCAAATCAGTCTTAGTTTGTGCGCATGCCTGGGCCTGCCTGTCCTTGTCCTGATGAAGAAAAGAAAACAAACAAACAAAGTGATGCTTGAAAGTGATGTGAATGGTGTGAAGTGAATGGTAGAAATCAAAATGAGTGAGCAGCAGCAAAGGAAACTAATCGAGTCCTGGATTTTGGAGTACTCTTGTCGATGTCTATGCAAAGAGTTTGTGAAAAAGAATGACGAAGACAAGATGAGTGACGTTATGGAATCAAACTTCAAATTGATAACAGGTAATTCCATCCACATAATTTCGAAGATGTGGAGAGTCTAGATAGGCCTAGGCCTAGAGTAGTTTCGGGTATTATGGAACACGTTACGGAAAAAAATTAATTGTGAATATAATTCATGACACATTTGGCCACACTTGGTATTAGCAATTAGGCCTAAGCATGCTCTAATGTTTCATCAGTATGCCCTGATTCTGAAACGTTGTTTGTTATGTTGATAAACAAGACAAAAAAATGAACACGGGTTGAGTTGGGCATTATGGAACACTGTCGGGTGTTTTGGAACTAAGCTATTTCTATTGTTTGTATACTGGTTAATGTTTGAGATATCTCAAGAAAATGGCAGCCAGAAATCACTTTCGTCTGATGTCCTTTTCATTNAGAGGATCCTGAATGGGTATCATATTTTGCGAGTAGTATCGGTCACTTTTTGTTGATGAAGAGTGTGTGATTGATTAACTCCTATCCTCATCCTATTGTTTTTGCCCTGTTGAACAAAGACAGATTTTGTAAGACAATACCATGAGCATCTTTTGAATGACACCTCAATTCAAAGCGATTAGCGATCGCAGGCAAAGGAATTCTCTCAACCAGTAATTCAAAGCAAGCAAAGCCGCAAAAATTTCTCTGAAACCCAGGTAGCTAGCTTGCTCGTTGTGCATTCCAGAAAATTTTTTAAGAGCAAACTTGAACATAGATCGAAAGAAGAAGGATACATAATATCTACACATCTGCCTTTGGCATTTAATTTGTTTGGCTCAGCAGCCGATTGGGAGGCCACTCAATTCTCTTATTTTTTCGGGTGTGATTAAAATACTTACTGCTCAGCCTCTGGACCAAAGAAGTAAAATGCCCTTGGTAGATGAATAGATATATCCTTTGTTTTTGCGACATATACTTCTTCTCCTTCTTTCGACATTTGCTTGTGTTTGCTCTTAAAAACAATTTCTGGAATGCACAACGAGCACGATAGCTACCTGGGTTTAGAGAAACTTTTGCGGCTTTGTTTGTTTTGAATTACTGCTTGAGGGAATTTCCTTTGTCTGCGATCGCTAATCGCTTTGAATTCAGGTGTTAACAAAAACAACTCATTTACTTAGTATGTAAGTTGATCAAAGTCAGTCTCACATTACTTTTCAAAAGGAAAATGTTCGAGAACACGTCCTCTATTTTGGCTTAGGCTATGTTCACAGTGCTCCGTATTCGTTTTTATCCGTTTTCATATTGATTCGTTTTACCTGTTCACATTGCTCTGGGTTAATATGAAAACACGAAAACGATGCAGCGTTTACATTGCTCCGCTCCGGATAAAAAAGAAAACGCTATGAAAACGAGAACACCGCCTCTATTTGATAGTGGGAGTTTTGGCGCCAAAGCATTGCAAAGCATTACACTCCAAGCATTACACTAACTTCGAGTGAGTCTGCCATGTTGAGAGAAGTTGCTCAAATTGGCGCGCTAAGCATGTTGTTGAGTTGTTGTTGTTGTTAGCGTTTTCAAAAGTATCCGTTTTTGCGTTTTCGGTGTTCACACTGCGTTCTTGCGTTTTCACAAGTCTCCGTTTTCAAAAGTCTCTGTTTTTAAAGTGAGTTTTCAAAAGTCTCCGTTTTCGGGGTGGAACAGTGTGAACGCAAGGCGAAAACGGATACTTTTTTATCCGTTTTCATATGAATACGGAGCAGTGTGAACGGGGCTTTAGAGCACCTCTACCTCTCCTGATCACGTGTTAGCCGGTTCTAAAATAGACTGTCTGACTATTTTGAAATTTATGGTTTTTTTCATAAATTTGCATCCTCGGGACAACGTTCGAGTAAACACCACTCAGTCTGGCTTAGAAAAGCAAAATTTATTGGCAAGAGAACTAAAATCGCGATAAGAATAAAAAAGCAGCTTTTCTTGCATATTTTCCGAAAGCAGACATTTTGATTCGACTTTGCCTGTTGCTTTTGCGGTGGATATTTTTTCCTGTCGGACTTGGCGGTAGCTTTTAGACAATGACGCTAGCAAAATTGACTTGATTTATTGAAGTCTACAAGCACTACTTTTCCCAGGGTCCCCGAAGGAAGCATCTTAAAACTTGGGAGGTTGGGAGGGTGGGAGGGGCACGATACTTCAAGGGCGTTTAACATTATGCTGAAGGGCACCCCCCGAACAAAGAAGGCACCCCCCGGTGCCTCCGGTTCCACCGGGGGGGGGGGTACTTAGTATATTTGTCCGACGGGGATGTGCCGTTTTTAAGGGTATCGTTTTCACCCATTTTTTCTAGCACAGGGTATCAAAATGAGGCAATTTTNTGACACGTTTGGCCACACTTGGTATTAGCAATTAGGCCTAAGCATGCTCCAATGTTTCATCAGTATGCCCTGATTCTGAAACGTTGTTTGTTATGTTGATAAACAAGACAAAAAAATGAACACGGGTTGAGTTGGGCATTATGGAACACTGTCGGGTGTTTTGGAACTAAGCTATTTCTATTGTTTGTATACTGGTTAATGTTTGAGATATCTCAAGAAAATGGCAGCCAGAAATCACTTTCGTCTGATGTCCTTTTCATTATCAGCGATATGGAGAGTACACAAAATGCTACAGCGGCCTAACATCTATCAAAATATGACAGAAAGGGTATGAAGACTTTAACCAAATGAAATTAACAAGTTTTCTTTCTCATCCCGGGGCCGCTAAGCTTCATTTACTGAATAATGTCCCAAAATACCCGACATCCCATAATACCCGTACCACTCTAGTCTAGACCTTGGATGAATGGCATACAACCTTGGTGCAATGAATAGATGTAAAAGGCTATTTTCTGATGAATAGACCTCTGGCTTCTGCTCTCCCCCATAAATTGCCCTAAGATCATCATGCTCCCAGCACCTATCCGGCATACTGTAGCTGAATGAAATGAGCCATCCTTTGACAGTTCTTTGACTCCTGTATTTTTGTTTCCATACTCAGATATCCTGGGGCAGTATTCAACAGAAGATTTGAGTGGTGTTCAAACAAAATATGTGTTACTTGCAGAGCTATGTGTACGAATTCAGGAGAAAAGATATCAGGATCAGAATGATGATAGTGAGAATCAAGGCTCTTGGAATGTGGGCGACTGCATCACATTCCTTGGCAAAGAATTAAAGATTCCAAATAATAGAACTTCAAAGCTTGTTTCAGCCTTTGAAGAGGTATGAATTCCTCATTTGAAATGTGAACAGTGGCGTAGCGCATGGTGGTTGGGGTTAGAGCTACTCCTAAAGACCCCCAAGCTGTAGGGGCCCTGAAGGAGCCACCCTACTGTACCTGTAAGAGAGCGCGTGGCCGATTGGATAAGGCGACTGACTCGTAAACCAAAGGTCAGAACGGCCGAGGTTCGAACCCCGTGCTGGACAGTTTGGTCGCTGTCCGTAACTCTAGCCCAGGTTGACCAGAGCCATGTGAGGGAAATCTGGNCATACTCAGATAACCTGGGGCAGTATTCAACAGAAGATTTGAGTGGTGTTCAAACAAAATATGTGTTACTTGCAGAGCTATGTGTACGAATTCAGGAGAAAAGATATCAGGATCAGAATGATGATAGTGAGAATCAAGGCTCTTGGAATGTGGGCGACTGCATCACATTCCTTGGCAAAGAATTAAAGATTCCAAATAATAGAACTTCAAAGCTTGTTTCAGCCTTTGAAGAGGTATGAATTCCTCTTTTGAAATGTGAACAGTGGCGTAGCGCATGGTGGTTGGGGTTAGAGCTACTCCTAAAGACCCCCAAGCTGTAGGGGCCCTGAAGGAGCCACCCTACTGTACCTGATTTTCAGTAAAGTATGAATTTAAAGAATCAGCATGCTGATTTGCAGGAGCTCTTCTAAAAAGACCCCAATACTTATAGTAAATTGAATGCCGTTATGAATTGAATTGAACCTTTAAGTTTAGCATATCAAACACAGCGCTGTCAATTGCAAACTTGTCAAAAATGCTCCCTTATCATCAGGGAAAATGAACACAATTAGCAGATTTCAATGACAAAATCCACTTTTGTACAATGCTTAAGCTCAATTTAGAAATTTCTTGGGGAGCCTTATCATCAATCACAATCCATATCTCCATTCGATGGGGAGATGTGTTTCCCAACAATCTTAAGAGCATGGTTTGTAAAATGTTCCTGAGATACCCTGGACCCCATATGTTGCTCGCTTCGCTTGCAGTCAATTTCAGCCCCCATCCTCTGTGCCAACACTTTCATATATAAGACATCGGTTATGGAGGTTGTGATGTGCTGGGCTTGCCTTTAAAATGATTTTTTGTCGATAAAACACACCGTTTTGATTTTGGAAATTTGGCTAGCTTTCGTTGATGTACAGTATCTGCCTCCTTAGGGGGTCCCTGTATACCTTAGTCCTTTCAAATTTTGCCTGCCTTCAATTTTGGCTCCCTTTAATTTTCGCCCCTTTAATTTTTGCCCCCCCCTTGTGCAGAAGTTTCGCGGGAATTTCGCTCCCTTTAATTTTCGCCCCCTGGTTTGGATTGATATGATGTAATTTGGATGGATATGGCCCCGAAGAAGAGAACACGGTGGAAGTTGAACAACAAAATCACCCTTCAGACACAGGGGAGGATAATATCTTGTTATCGAAGAGTAATGCATATGTCTTGTATTTTGTATTACAATGAAAACTAAAAGTTTTTGTCATAGAAAATAGATCTTTTCACTTCCTTTAATTTTCGCTCCCTCTAATTTTCGCCCCCTAAAATATTTCCGCAATTCGCCCCCTTTAATTTTTGCCCCCCTCCGGGGTGAAAATTAAAGGCAGGCGAAATTTGAAGGGACTAAAGGTAGCTAAATTACTGAGGGCCCCAAGCTGCTCCATTATGCCACTGAATATGAAATTTCTTTTTCCTTCCTTTTGTCTTTCATTTCCTTCCTCCTATTCTGCTTTCTCTCATCCCTCCCCTTTTCTTCCTTCCTTCCAAACAAGCTTCCCACGAAGCTGCTTTGCGGCTTCACACTTTCCACCTTTGGATTTCAGTGAACCAGATTCTAGCTCTAATAAGCTTAAATTGCTTGAAATTATGTGATTCATTCAATCAATGCATAACTCATGATTGTACATTTACTTGGCAAACACTGATACATCATTTTGGTATTCTATGATAGCCCATCCACCATTTTACAAGCAAAACTGCATTCCTTACATGGAAATGTTGCAGTATTTTCCTCAAATCTTTACTTCAAATTTTAGTTGAACATTGGTAAAGGCAAAGAGATGAGTGGAACCCTTGATGCAGGAGGTCAGGAAAAGCATCACATTTTTATGAAAGATGTGAAAGCATTCACAGATGAAATTTGCAAAAAGTTAGGATTATCCTTTCTTGAAGAGGTAAGGAACTTTCAATGCTTTTACAATCTTTCTAATCAGAAAATTAACATCAAATGGAAGTGAGCATTGATTGAATAATACTCTTAGTACTAAAATACGCAACAACCCAAAACGACCCAAAAACCAGCCACAGCCACCCAAAAACGACCCACAGCCACATCATAACCACCCAAAACAACCCACGGTATTCCGGACTCACCTGGTATATGCTGCTCTATATTTGGGAAAAAGATGAAAATTTCCTTGTGGCTAGGTGATGGAATGCTCTTGAGATTTTTTTGGTATACAGTATATGCATATTACATGAAATATATCTCACTGATGCAAATACAGTAGGAGTACACCATTATTGCAAAAAAGTGTCCTTTTAAATGAGGTATTAGATTCTCCTTCTATTATTTTTGTTGTATCCATTTCTTATGGTATGCACATCCTTATGATATGTTCTTACTTTAGATTGCAAATTTGATTGATCAAGTTAAAGTACCAAACAGGTAGGTTGCCTCTGTTTCTTGCTTGAGCTCTATTTGTGCTTTTGCCAGCACAGGTTCAAAATCTTTAACTTGGCATAAGAAGGTGGGTGTAAACTTGAATGACCTATTTCTTCTGATTGAATGGCTTGAAAGGAACTTTAGATACTTATTTATAATTCTACCGTTGGACTGTCCAGAAATTTTGACTATTTTTCGTTATAAAATCACAGCGTATCTTTTTTTTATCAAGTAAAACCTAAAACTAACTATAGTACATTATTGGTCCCATCCACAGCGGGAAAAGACATGGGGTCACCTAGTTCCCACTGCAGATGGGAAATCTTACATTTCTCTCGTATCTTACATTTCAACTCATAACAAGCCTATCTTACATTTCAAGTCATATGAAGATGAGACGTCATCAAATTTCTAAATCATAAACCAGATGAGTGACAGACTTTTGCTTGATACCATATTGTAGGCATTCATAAACTATATGGTTTTCTTCGAAATTACCTCACGTCGGTCAAACAGTTTAGAAATTACGATGGTTTTAACTTTTTTTTGAAGATTTTTCTTGAATTCTTGAAAAGAAGGTAAACACTCTAATTCTGAAAATATTGAAGATTTCAGAGAAGTCCAACGGTAGAATTATAGAAAAGTTCAAAGGCATAGGTCACTCAATTTACACTAGCCTTTTTAAAGATTTGGAACCTATGCTGCTGTTGCCAGTCTTCATAGATGCAACTGTGGCAGCCAATTCCAACAAGTTTAGCGGGGTAAAATAGAATTTGTCTGAAATAGTTTGATAAAAATATGTTTGTTGCTTGTGGTACTATAGCAATTAAACGATAATATGTTAAATGAATGATTTTAGTACCAAAAATAGCTAAAACGTCTTGATTTTAAACGTCTTAGCTATTTTTGGTACTAAAATGATTTATTTATTATGTTATCTGAAATATTTGTTTGCTGTTATCTGAAAACAGTGGATAGGCAACAGAGCTGCCCCCTCAATTTTGGTCAGTTTTATGAAACAGATCTTGAATTTAGTTTTCAGCAGATCCTCATATGTAATGATAAGAAAGAGGTCTTATTCATACAACCTGCTTTTTGGAAAGATGTTATCATCAATGTGGGGTTTCTTGCTGACCTTGTTGTTTGTTTTAGTTTGAAAATATCCTGCATAAAAGGAGGATTTAGTTTTGAGACAGTTTTATAGATTTCAATACAAAGAGTTCTGAGACGGCTGATTCTCATTGTGCATTAGCGTGCAACGGGTGCGGGTCGCCCCTTGTGATGGGCAGGATAATGACCTTTATCTGAAAAACAAATGGAAAGAACCATGCTTTTTTTAATTGAAAAATAGCTTTCCCCCAATATTTATCAATATTTCAGCCACTGGTCCCCAGTATCCAGTTAGGTTTCCTCTTTTCTTGCAAATGTGGAGTCATTTGGATAAGGCAGCTCGTATTTTACTTGACCTGGTAATCTTTTATTTGTAAAATTGATCTTTAAAAAGGATTATTTTATTTCAAACGAACAGACTGAGTCAAGAAGACTTTATCACCCTGTTCAAAGAACACAGGAATGAAGAAGTAAGAGATGAGATGCCCAGGTAAGTAATAATATTTGCTGGTTGGGAGATTAGTAATGCATATGACAATTCAATGCGCTAAATGCGTAGAATTTATGCATTTGAAATAGAGCCCATCTCCCTGTTACGATCACTAGCTGCTGTGAGTACTTTTTGTGTACAATCTCGCGATGTTTGTTTACAAGGGGAATGGGTCCTAGGATTGAAAAATCGCGCGAAAAATACTTTGCTGTCGCCATGAGCTTCAATTTGGGACGTGACTTCCTTTTTTTCTGGCGTCGTATTCGTATTCTCTGAATTCAATATTAGCTGAATTCGTATTCTCTGAACGATATATAAGTTTAGCATTTTGTAGGCTATCACATCTAAAATGTAGATTAGCAAAATAGGCCGTTTCTTTTTCCTGCCATCTAAGGCTTGAATTTGAGCAGGTTAATCGATCTTTTTTTCGACATGAAAACATTGAAGTGATACAACAACAAACATCCTCGAATATAATTTTGCCTTTCGGCAATCGGATGAAATAAAGTTATTGAAAATCTGTTCATTGTCTATGGACATATAAGCAATCAAACGATGATACATCATTTTGGGACGCCCGGTATATCACTTTTTGTACAATGTTTTTGATATACAATGTTGTATATTTTCCCTCGAACATAAAACATTGCAGAAACAAATGTGTCAAGTACCATGTCAAATTTACTTTTGATCTTCAATAATTAATGGTTCACTAGCCTCTCATCTTCGAAAAGTACAAAGAATCTCTTTATTTATAAGCAGCTGGACTTAGACTGATTACAAGTTCGTAGTTATCGCTGTTGATAGACTGATGGACGCTCAAACTACGACTCATTGACTTCCACATTGAAAATAATGACGAAATTGGTTCCCGCGACTTCATGTAAGGATATGGAAACCATAGCAACACTGTATGAAAAGTCGAATGCTCCAGGCAATGGCGTATGGGGCTAAGTTGTTGGCTCAAGCCCCAGATGCTAAAACACCTCAGAATTCAAGTTTTCAGTAGTTTTTCCAATGAACAAAACCACAAGTATCCAGATGAATGGTTCCTCAATCCAGGAATCAACGAACCTTTCACTTTCAACCAAGATTTTCTCATTTTGAAGGCCACTTAGCTTCCATGAGCTCACCACAACGCATGCCACAGCGATGCGAATTTCCAACTGCCGAAGATTGCCATGATTACTTTCAACCTCGTTTCAATGCGAGTGGAAAAATCGGTGCCCTCCATCTTTTTTTCGTCCCAATTTCTTATGTGAAAATCCATAATTCCCAATTAAAGCAAAACTTGTTGCCGTTTTTTCGTTGTTGTTGTCGTTGTTCTCGTTGTTGTTGTCGTCGTTGTTGTTGTTGTTGTTGTTGTTGTTGTTGTTGTTGTTGTTGTTGTTGTGATAACTTGGACTATCCCGTGAGTCGAAGCTGGACTTTATGAAAAAGCGTTGCTGCATTGCTTATCTGCCATTTGAACCATAGAGTAAAACCATTATCTTTTAAACCGTTAAGTCTTGAATTCTTATTTGATTAATGTTTCGTTTTCCCTTGATAGCAATGAAGAAAATGAATCTGCTGTACCAAAAACAAAAACATACAAGCGTTTATACAACGCTAAGAGAAATATACTTGCTGATATCGATGAAGATTCTACCGCCGCCCATGCCCTGTTCCCCAGCTCCAGAGACGCAACAACCTCAAAATCAAGTGATGGATTCCGCTCTTTTTTCCCCACCAAAAAGGCATTTGCTGGTGGATACAACATGTCTAGAAATAAGAAAACATCAAGCGAAGAAACAGAAGTTGTGAAGGACACTCCTGTTGATGAGATGCAAGAAGAATTAAGCGATGGTAGCTCAGTTGTTTCTCCTTCTAAAAGAATGCATATTCGATTAAGAATCAACTCATCTGACTCTCAACAATCAGATGGTGCCAGAGATGCTTATCCTGCAAGACAAAGAAAGGTAATAAGGTTTCGTTCCAGGTACAAATTTTTCCGTGAGTTTTTATATCTGGCTTATTAACCTTGAACTTGTAATTTGATATCTTTAATTTTTTTAGACTTTTAATTTTAGCAGGACCTTGCATGATAGCAGCTTCTGTGCAAGCTGACCAAATTCACCTGTATAAATATAGATTATTATTATTATTATTGTTATTGTTATTATTATTATTATTATTATTATTATTGCTATAGGAACTGCTATAGGAACTAAATGTGCTCCAAGTTATGCGATTCTTTACTTGGCGGCTCTTGAGGAAAAGTTACTTTCGGAAGCTCAGTGGAAACCATGGCTGTGGCGGAGGTATATAGACGACGTCTTTTTGGTTTGGTTGCACGGGGAGGAAAAACTCAGGGATTTTGTAAATTTCCTTAATGGGGCCCATGATTCGATTAAGTTCACTGCAGAATGGTCCTCGGAAAAAGTTAATTTTCTCGATGTTCAAGTCATCAAACAAGGTAACAAAATTGTCACTGATTTGTTTACAAAACCTACTGATACCCATCAACTCTTACATCACACTTCATGTCATCCTAGCCATACCAAAAAGGGTATTCCTTACAGCCAGGCTCTCAGAATTCGGCGCATTTGTTCAGAGGAAACTTTTTTCGAAAATAGGGTGGGGGNCTCAAAAAATTGCAGTTGCAGTAGTCTACAGACCCCATAACAAGCTATCTTTTTACAAAATATATCAAAATACTAGAACCTTTTTGGAGCATTCCTGCCAAAGGGCCTGTTTCGAAACGTTCTAATCTTTTTGCAAAAAAGTTTGAAGATGGCATGTGACAGGTTTTTCTCTCCTGATTTCCTTGCAAAACTGTAATAGTGCCTTGACTCTTTTCTTCAAGGCAAGAGCTCTAAATTTGTGAAATTGGTTCTTAAGAATTCAAAAGAGGTATTCTCGATGCAATAATAAAACAATAGCCAATTTTTGTGAAACAATAGCTTAATGCTGTGAAACAATAGACCTTCATTGGAAAACAGAATCTGTTGTCTCTTTCATTCTGCAAGGTCCAACCAAAGTCATCCTTTTGAACTCATCCTTACTGACAACATCTTCAGTGTCCATCACTTTAGCAAGCCTAACACCTCGAATCAATGACTGAACAGAATTCCTGACATGCCACCCTAAATTAATTCTCCTCACTTCTAACGCAACCCTCCCAGCTAATCAGTCCACGTCCTCCTTTCTCTCTAGTAAAATATAACCTGTCTGTATCACTCTCAGGGTGCAATGCACCATGTGTTGTCATGATCTTCCTCGATTTCCTATCCATTTTCTTTAATTCATCCTGTTTAACAGTTTAACAGTTAATATCCATTATTATTAATATTATTATTATTAATCGATGGGGCTGATGGTGTCTTTTCATTGCGACGTAAGGAACTTTTTTGGCAATACAGGCTGGGAACGTTTTTACCCAAGGGTTTGAATAAACGGGCTGCAGATGTAGAACTCGATATGTTTGCGTGTGGCGTGGCCTAATTTTGCTGGCGGTGCTCTATGGCGGTGCTCTATTTTTTTTGCATGTGGCGTTAGGATGGAATCCCCTATCAAGCCTTTCAGGATTCAGCAATTTGCGAATCATTGAAAGGTTAGATGGGAGGGTCGTGGGGTTGCCGGCTGGATCCCTTGGAGGTTTGGTCTGTGACTATTTTGATCCTCTAGGGTGAACATTTGCTAATGTTTCAACCATTTCATTTTCTTGTTTACGCTAAAAACAGTTTGGAACAAAACGTGATTTTCATTCCTACTTGGCTTTAATTTCGGGGGAGTCATGTTTCCTGGGAATAGGGTTCTTTGTAATGAAATGTAATTTCACTTTATCTTTAGTTTTACCTTGGCTTGTTTATCACGTAGTATAAATTCTCGGTTGTCCTTTTAGAAAGTAGTGCTGACGAAGATTTTTAATCGAAAGGTTCCCTGATTTTAACAGTTGTGTTTTTATTCATTCTATTTCTGTTAATTTTTGATGGTGGTTTAGTTTAATTTATTATTATTGTTATTAGATTTACTGCACAAACAATCTTTTTGTGGGCGTATTTCTAGTAATATAAACACTAAAATCAAACAAGACGATATCTGATTCCTATGCTGTCATTCGATGCATAAGATTCTATATTGAACATTTGTCTTATGTTTTTACACCAGCAGGAAAAGAAAGCGGCAACAAAATCCACTACTTCAGAGAAAGTAGCATCAAGTAATTCCAACGTTGATGAATCAAATGTAATCGATGATGATGGTAATTATGTTGTTGATGATGATGATGATGTTGATGTTGATGATGATTATGATTCGAATCACACGCGACGATCGCCATCAAAAGCTACAGCTAGAAGAGACGACAATACGAAGAAGCTGAAAAAGTTAGACCGGAAGAAAGATCGTATGACACAAGAATCAGACGATTCTGATATCCTTGATGCCACATCAGAGAAATCACAGTTAACACGTCGCAGTCCAAGAGCGCCTGCAAAAATTGCATATAGTGAATGTGATGACAGCGAAGATGAGGCAGATTCTGTAGTATCGGATCAGCCGTGGATGTCAGAAGCAGACGAAGCAAACAGAATTGATGACATGTCAGAGGAATTTCAGACGACTCGCCACACCCTGCAGCCACCAACGAAAAAGCCTAGAAAAGATCCCATAAACAAGGTTGGTTCCACAAAATCAGAATGGATCGGGGAGTGTTTGTTAATGAGATAATACTGAATGAAATGTATTTCATCAATAATTTTGAGTTTATTTGATTATATTTTCCCTGATTTTATTATATTTTCCCTGATTTTGAGTTTCGTTGATGTAAAGATTGGATTATACTAGCAGACAGATTTTATTCACTGTTGATTGTTATGTTACAGCTATTCCAAAGCTTGCGTCAAGTTGTAGCACTCCGACTCTGGGTCAAACACAACACATGGTATTATAAAGACAGGTCTACATTTTGCTCATAAGAAGAACATTTCATTTTTCTGAATAGTGTTACAACTAGCCCCGGTTTTCCCTAAACTTCCACAAATTCAAAGCCCTTGGTCGACTTTGAAATATGTTCAAGTTTCCTTTAATGTTTAATACAAAAGACCATGAACAAAGTTTCACGATCAAAGATTAGTTGAATTTTGAGATTTTCCAATAAAGTTTCGCTTTATTTTGGTCATTCGATGCATAAGATTCTGTATTGAACATTTACCTTCTGTTTTTACACCAACAGACAAAGAAAAAGGCAACGAAATCCAGTACTTCAAAGAAAGTAGCATCAAGTAATTCCAACGTTGAGGAATCAAATGTAATCGATGATGATGATGTTGATGTTGATGATGATGATTATGATTCGAATCGCACGCGACGATCACCATCAAAAGCTACAGCTAGAAGAGACGACAATGCGAAGAAGCTGAAAACGTTAGATCGGAAGAAAGAGCGTATGTCACAAGAATCAGACGATTCTGATTTCCTCGATGCCACATCAGAGAAGTCACAGTTAACGCGTCGCAGTCCAAGAGTGCCTGCAAAAATTGCATATAGTAAATGCGATGACAGCGAAGATGAAGCAGATTCTATAGTATCTGATCAGCCGTGGATTCCAGAAGCAGATGAAGCAAACAGAATGGATGACATATCAGAGGAATTGCAGACAACTCGCCACACCATGCAGCCACCAACGAAAAAGCCCAGAAAGGAGATAGATCCCATCAGCAAGGTTGGTTCCACAAAATCAAAATGGATGCGGAAGTGTTTGTTAATGAAATAATACTGAATGAAATGTATTTTATCTATAATTTTGAGTTTATTTGATTATATTTTCCCTGATTTTGAGTTTCGTTGATGTAAAGTTTAGGATTATACTAGCAGACAGACTTTATTCACTGTTTATTTTGTTATGTTACAGGTTTCCCAAAGCTCGGGTAAGTTGTAACACTCCGACCTTGATTTTCATTTGCAAATTACCGAAAATCTGAAAGCGCCATATTTGTGAAATAATATAATTGCCAAACACAATACATGGTGGTATAAAGACAGGTCTGCATTTTGCTCATGAAAAGAACATTTCATTTTTCTGAAAAGTCTTACAACTAGCCCCAGTCTCCCCTAAACTTCCACAGATTCAAAGCCATTTCTAGGCTTTGAAATATGTTCAAGTTTCATTAGTGTTTAAATACAAAAGACGCACAAAGTTTCGTGATCAAAGATTAGTTAAATTTTGAGATTTTCAAAAAAAGTTTCGCTTTATTTTGGTCATTCAGTGCATAAGATTCTGTATTGAAGATTTATCTTATGTTTTATACCAACAGAAAAAGAAAGAAGCAACGAAATCCAGTTCTTCAAAGAAAGAAGCATCAAGTAATTCCAACTTTGGTGAATCAAATGTGATTGATGATGATGATGATGATGATGACGATGTTGCTGATGATGATGATGATTATGATTATGATTCGAATCGCACGCGACGATCACCATCAAAAGCTACAGCTAGAAGAGACAACAATGCGAAGAAGCTGAAAAAGTTAGATCGGAAGAAAGATCGCATGTCACAAGAATCAGACGATTCTGATGTCCTCGATGTCACATCAGAGAAGTCACAGTTAACGCGTCGCAGTCCAAGAGTGCCTGCAAAAATTGCATATAGTAAATGCGATGACAGCGAAGATGAGGCAGATTCTGTAGTATCGGACCAGCCGTGGATTCCAGAAGCAGATGAAGCAAACAGAATGGATGACATGTCAGGAGAATTGCAGACAACTCGCCACACCCTGCAGCCACCAACGAAAATGCCCAGAAAGGAGATAGATCCCATAAACAAGGTTGGTTCCACCTTATCAGAATGGATCGGGGAGTGTTTGTTAATGAAATGATACTGAATGAAATGTATTTTATCTACAATTTTGAGTTTATTTGATAATAAATTCCCTGATTTTGAGTTTCGTTGATGTAAAGATTAGGATTATACAAGCAGACAGACTTTATTCACTGTTTATTTTGTAATGTTACAGGTTTCTCAAAGCTCGGGTAAGTTGTAACACTCCGACCTTGATTTTCACTTGCAAATTACCGAAAATCTGAAAGCGCCATATTTGTGAAATAACATATACTGAATAGTCAAATTGCCAAACACAACACATGGTGGTATAAAGACAGGTCTGCATTTTGCTCATAAGGAGAACATTTCATTTTTCTGAAAAGTGTTACAACTAGCCCCAGTCTCCCCTAAACTTCCACAAATTCAAAGCCATTTCTAGGCTTTGAAATATGTTCAAGTTTCATTAGTGTTTAAATACAAAAGACGCACAAAGTTTCGTGATCAAAGATTAGTTAAATTTTGAGATTTTCAAAAAAAGTTTCGCTTTATTTTGGTCATTCAGTGCATAAGATTCTGTATTGAAGATTTATCTTATGTTTTATACCAACAGAAAAAGAAAGAAGCAACGAAATCCAGTTCTTCAAAGAAAGAAGCATCGAGTGGTTCCAACTTTGATGAATCAAATGTGATTGATGATGATGATGATGACGATGTTGCTGATGATGATTATGATTCGAATCGCACGCGACGATCACCATCAAAAGCTACAGCTAGAAGAGACAAAAATGTGAAGAAGCTGAAAAAGTTAGATCGGAAGAAAGATCGCATGTCACAAGAATCAGACGATTCTGATGTCCTCGATGTCACATCAGAGAAGTCACAGTTAACGCGTCGCAGTCCAAGAGTGCCTGCAAAAATTGCATATAGTAAATGCGATGACAGCGAAGATGAGGCAGATTCTGTAGTATCGGACCAGCCGTGGATTCCAGAAGCAGATGAAGCAAACAGAATGGATGACATGTCAGGAGAATTGCAGACAACTCGCCACACCCTGCAGCCACCAACGAAAAAGCCCAGAAAGGAGATAGATCCCATAAACAAGGTTGGTTCCACAAAATCAGAATGGATCGGGGAGTGTTTGTTAATGAAATGATACTGAATGAAATGTATTTTATCTACAATTTTGAGTTTATTTGATAATAAATTCCCTGATTTTGAGTTTCGTTGATGTAAAGATTAGGATTATACAAGCAGACAGACTTTATTCACTGTTTATTTTGTAATGTTACAGGTTTCTCAAAGCTCGGGTAAGTTGTAACACTCCGACCTTGATTTTCACTTGCAAATTACCGAAAATCTGAAAGCGCCATATTTGTGAAATAACATATACTGAATAGTCAAATTGCCAAACACAACACATGGTGGTATAAAGACAGGTCTGCATTTTGCTCATAAGGAGAACATTTCATTTTTCTGAAAAGTGTTACAACTAGCCCCAGTCTCCCCTAAACTTCCACAAATTCAAAGCCATTTCTAGGCTTTGAAATATGTTCAAGTTTCATTAGTGTTTAAATACAAAAGACGCACAAAGTTTCGTGATCAAAGATTAGTTAAATTTTGAGATTTTCAAATAAAGTTTCGCTTTATTTTGGTCATTCAGTGCATAAGAGTCTGTATTGAAGATTTATCTTATGTTTTTATACCAACAGGAAAAGAAAGAGGCAACGAAATCCAGTTCTTCAAAGAAAGAAGCATCGAGTGGTTCCAACTTTGATGAATCGAATGTGATTGATGATGATGATGATGACGATGTTGCTGATGATGATGATGATTATGATTATGATTCGAATCGCACGCGACGATCACCATCAAAAGCTACAGCTAGAAGAGACAACAATGCGAAGAAGCTGAAAAAGTTAGATCGGAAGAAAGATCGCATGTCACAAGAATCAGACGATTCTGATGTCCTCGATGTCACATCAGAGAAGTCACAGTTAACGCGTCGCAGTCCAAGAGTGCCTGCAAAAATTGCATATAGTAAATGCGATGACAGCGAAGATGAGGCAGATTCTGTAGTATCGGACCAGCCGTGGATTCCAGAAGCAGATGAAGCAAACAGAATGGATGACATGTCAGGAGAATTGCAGACAACTCGCCACACCCTGCAGCCACCAACGAAAAAGCCCAGAAAGGAGATAGATCCCATAAACAAGGTTGGTTCCACAAAATCAGAATGGATCGGGGAGTGTTTGTTAATGAAATGATACTGAATGAAATGTATTTTATCTACAATTTTGAGTTTATTTGATAATAAATTCCCTGATTTTGAGTTTCGTTGATGTAAAGATTAGGATTATACAAGCAGACAGACTTTATTCACTGTTTATTTTGTAATGTTACAGGTTTCTCAAAGCTCGGGTAAGTTGTAACACTCCGACCTTGATTTTCACTTGCAAATTACCGAAAATCTGAAAGCGCCATATTTGTGAAATAACATATACTGAATAGTCAAATTGCCAAACACAACACATGGTGGTATAAAGACAGGTCTGCATTTTGCTCATAAGGAGAACATTTCATTTTTCTGAAAAGTGTTACAACTAGCCCCAGTCTCCCCTAAACTTCCACAAATTCAAAGCCATTTCTAGGCTTTGAAATATGTTCAAGTTTCATTAGTGTTTAAATACAAAAGACGCACAAAGTTTCGTGATCAAAGATTAGTTAAATTTTGAGATTTTCAAAAAAAGTTTCGCTTTATTTTGGTCATTCAGTGCATAAGAGTCTGTATTGAAGATTTATCTTATGTTTTTATACCAACAGGAAAAGAAAGAGGCAACGAAATCCAATACTTCAAAGAAAGAAGCATCGAGTGGTTCCAACTTTGATGAATCGAATGTGATTGATGATGATGATGATGACGATGTTGCTGATGATGATGATGATTATGATTATGATTCGAATCGCACGCGACGATCATCATCAAAAGCTACAGCTAGAAGAGACAACAATGCGAAGAAGCTGAAAAAGTTAGATCGGAAGAAAGATCGCATGTCACAAGAATCAGACGATTCTGACATCCTCGATGCCACCTCAGAGAAGTCACAGTTAACACGTCGCAGTCCAAGAGTGCCTGCAAAAATTGCATATAGTGAATGCGATAACAGCGAAGATGAGGCAGATTCTGTAGTATCAGATCAGCCGTGGATTTCAGAAGCAGATGAAGCAAACGGAATTGATGACATGTCAGAGGAATTGCATACGACTCGCCACACCCTGCAGCCACCAACGAAGAATCCTAGAAAGGAGATAGATCCCACAAACAAGGTTGGTGCCACAAAATCAGACTTGCCCTCAAAACACTTAGATGAAGCTAACATAACTGATGCCACATCGAAGACTTCGCAGTCAAATCGTCGTAGCACACGGTCAACGGCAGAAATACCTAGACGAGAGAAAGACAGCCAGGATGAGGTTGGTTCTGATGCATCAGCTCAAAGGACGGAACGTCGCACAAAACAGGTAGTCGAAGCTAACATAATTGATGCCATTTCAAAGACTTCGCAGTCAAATCGTCGTAGCACACGGTCAACAGCAGAAATACCTAGACGAGAGAAAGACAGCCAGGATGAGGTTGTTTCTGATACACCAGCTCAAAGGACGGAACGTCGTGCAAAAGAGGTAGACGAAGCTAACACCATTGATGCCATATCGAAGATTTCACAATCAACTCGTCCTAACACACGGTCAATGACAGAAGAACCTAGACGAGAGGAAGACAGCCAGGATAAGGTTGGCTCTGATACATCAGCTCAAAGGACGGAACGTCGCGCAAAAGAGGTAGGCGAAGCTAACATCATTGATGCCATATCGGAGACTTCGCAGTCAAATCGTTGTAACACACGGTCAACGGCAGAAATACCTAGACGAGAGAAAGATAGCCAGGATGAGATTGGCTCTGATACATCAGCTCAAAGGACGGACCGTCTCTCAGAACAGGTTGTTGCCACATCGAAGACTTGGCAGTCAACTCCTCGTAGCACACGGTCACCAGCAGAAGTACCGAGACGAGAGAAAGACAGCCAGAATGAGGTTGGCTCTGATACATCAGCTCAAAGGATGGAACGTCGCTCAAATCAGGTAGACGAAGCTAACATCATTGATGCCCCATCGAAGATTTGGCAGTCAACTCGTCGTAGCACACGGTCACCAGCAAAGAAACCATCGAGACCAGAACCAGAAGATCCACATTCAGAGGCTGATTCGACTTCTGCCCACAGAAACGGCGAGCGCCTGTT
>REGL01000978.1:0-12765 GCA_004194395.1 Aurelia aurita complex sp. Pacific
ATATGATCTTTAGAAATTTCCAGTAAAGGTTCAAGTTCTAAGTTTCATACAAAAAATGTTTTTAGGTATACACGTATTTTTTTTAAGAAACTAAGGTCTTGGGCTGGTACGTTTTTGGCCATTTTGCTACCAGAAGTTTCTTACGTGTTTTCTTATACACTTAATGCCGGAAGTGTAGACTTAATTTAGCTTTGTCACGAGTAATTAACATAATCCCCCCCCCCCGAAATAATGTCCAAACAGTTGCTAATAACTGCCCAGTGTCAAAACATTTTTAGAGCGCTGGGAAAATCAAAACCCCAAATTACAAAAGTCGCTTAGCTTTCTAATTCAGGTAGGGTTGTTTCCTAACTTTCGAAAAATTTAGCCTACCGTTTCTTATAAGCGGTTTCCTACTAAAAAATACTTGTATAAGATATCTGCAGTAATTATGGATCTATCTACCATACCATAGATCTATCTGTCCCTTATTTATCTAGAAGCCCCTGCCAACATGAAGAGGTTGCCTTTTTGCCTAATTGATTCAAGTAAAGAGGCAGACAACGAAATGCTTGGAGAAAAAGATTATCACGAGCACTTTCTTTTTATCATTTCAGTTCTCGTCATTCTTTGCACAGGTTCTGAGTTCTGGTGATGTTCGTTCCACCGAGCTTCCTACTCGTTGGCAATTGACAATAGTCTGTTTGGCTACTTCAAAGCTACCAGATTCCGTGATTTAAATCTTAGCATTAAACTCTTTCATCAAATTATTGCAACGTCCAGTTCAATATTTAACTGTTGCATATAGTCCATCACTCGACAATGACTGATACAAAGGCAAATCATTTTCATCATTTTTGACTGGCTGGTCCTCACTTTCATTTCCTGAAGGCATGTAAACCAGACCATCTGATACTTTGGTTTGCAAGCCTTTTGATTGCATTTGTGGGCTCTGCTTTATTGCGACGATTGAAGGCTGTACTTGGTTTGGCTGTATGTAATTTGCAGTGTGATATTCAGCAGGGCTTTCTTCTATTCCAGCTCGTTGTTGTTGTTGTCCTTGTTGTTGTGGTTTTCCAGGCTTTTCGTGAGTTTTAGGTGGCGTTGGACATGGCTCTAAATACAACTCCTTTGTCTGACTTTTATTCCCGACGTTTTTATGATACGGCGCATCAGTTTTCGATTCATTTGGCACGATGTTTTCTAACACGTGGTAAAACGGTTGTGGCAAGTAACCCTGTTGCGTATCGCACTCGTTTGGTGATAGCCCGTCATTGAAAGAGGAATTGCTGCCTTTTGTCTCTGTTGCTGAATTGCATTCCAAAACATGGTATAATGGCTGAGAGGCATCCTCAGCTGGAATATCTTTAGCAGCCGTCGACAGCCCATAGTCTGAGGTACATCTCTTCACTGGTACAGTAGGCATATGATGATCTGTGGGGCTCTGTTGGTATGGCCTCGGATTGGCTTTATCATGTTTGTTTTTTGATAACCCTACATAGCAATAGGAATAACCACTTTTTGTATCAGTTACTGAATTATTGCTTTCCAGGACATGATATAATGGCTGCGAGGCAGCATCACTTTGAATATTGCGAGGCAGCTTGGATTCTGAAACACATCGCTTTATGGGTACTGTAGGCATTGGGTCCTGATTTTCCGGGAGGCTCTGTATATCCAGCCGCGAAATGGCTGACTGCTGTCCAACCCGCTCATATTCTGCATATATTGGACAAGTAGATGCAGGCTTACTTTCCTTTGAGCCTGCGCTATCAGCACGCATGTAATGGTTATTTTTCTCCTCTGGTACTACAACTGCATAAGGATGTATTTCAGGCCTATGTTCACGTTTGTTGACATCATCGAATCGCAAGGCTGTGTATGTTTCTTCATTATGACTGGTCGTTCCATTATTAAATTTCAAGGAAGTGTAATGCTCGTCTGTTGGTGGGTCGTTACAAGGGCCAATATAACCAAGTTCGTAAAAGTTTGGTTCGTTTGATGGGATAATATCAGGCATGGTATGGGAGTTTCGAACCATGTTACTTGCTTGACCTTGATTGCCTAAGAAGAAAACGTTGATTGAAAAACTGAAACGAAGAATATGGTTGAAAAAGTACATACAAAATTAGGCCAACGACGCCTCCGTCTTCAGGTTCGCAGTAAAAATCGCTGAAACTCATATGAGACAATATAGACGTAATTTCCATGGGGAAGCAGGAAGGCACTGTTGTGCCCCTCCCAAGTTTCTTGGATCTGACCTTTTATCAGCTATTTTATGCTTTAAAATGCCCATCCAACTATATAAAGTGCCAATAAAAGCTGCACCCCTGTGGAAAAGCTCTTGTGTCCCTAGCTAGACAACTTTCTGTGAGGGATGTACCATTTATCTACTTTCTTTGATACACAGCCTTTTCCATTTCTTTTTTAATCGTTGCAAGTTTAAACTGTGAGACAAAATACGACGTCAATGATACAAAAAATTCTGTTCGGATAAATTTCAAATTATTTGCTACAAAATGTTTTACTCAGTCTTAGAATAGTAGGAAAAGAAATAATTTTGAAAACAGAGAGCACTTCAGGTTTGGTATAAAACTGGCGAAAACAACTGCTACCCTTTTCCAGAAGCATTTTCGTAGTGTCGAGCTGAATTTTGTAAAACAAAGGATATCGTTCTGCCAAAGACAAAGAGATTTGACACCTTTAACGCAGCCAACAACGATGCTTTGCTTCCCCTACTTANCGACGTCAATGATACAAAAAATTCTATTCGATAAATTTCAAATTATTTGCTACAAAATGTTTTACTCAGTCTTAGAATAGTAGGAAAAGAAATAATTTTGAAAACAGAGAGCACTTCAGGTTTGGTATAAAACTGGCGAAAACAACTGCTACCCTTTTCCAGAAGCATTTTCGTAGTGTCGAGCTGAATTTTGTAAAACAAAGGATATCGTTCTGCCAAAGACAAAGAGATTTGACACCTTTAACGCAGCCAACAACGATGCTTTGCTTCCCCTACTTATCATGATTTGATTGAGTGCATTCAGACAGAGGTGTGAAAGCTATTCTTCAGAAAGATGAATCGCTTTGTCTTTTCGGAAACCACCATTTTTCAACAAGGACAGATTTTGTAAGACAATAGCATGAGCAGCTTTTGATTGACACCTCAATTCAAAGCGATTAGCGATCGCAGACAAAGGAAATTCTCTCAACCAGTAATTCAAAACAGCGAAGCCGCAAAAGTTTCTCTGAAACCCAGGTAGCTAGTTCGCTTGTTGTGCATTCCAGAAATTGTTTTTAAGAGCAAACATGAGCATAGATGGAAAGAAAAATGATATATCTACATATCTGCCTCTGGCATTTAATTTGTTTGTTCAAAAGCCGATTGGGAGGCGATTCAATTCTCCTATTCTTATGAGTATAATTAAAATGCTTACTGCTCAGCTTCTGAACCAAAGAAATAGAATTCCAGTGGTAGATGTGTAGATATATCCTTCTTCTTTCGACATATGCTCGTGTTTGCTCTTAAAAACAGTTTCTGGAATGCAAAACCAGCGCGCTAGCTACCTGGGTTTCAGAGACTTTTGGGGCTTTGTTTGTTTTGAATTATTGGTTGAGGGAATTTCCTTTGTTTGCAATAGCTAATTGCTTTGAATTCAGGTGTCAACGAAAGCAACTCATGTTATTGTTTTGCAAAATCTGTCCTTGTTAAACCACAATCTTTTCTTTAAGACAGTTTTCCTTGCTTCTTGAAATACTTTAGAGATTTAAAAAGCCTACCCTGGACAGTGAAACAAGTTTCTGTTGCCAAAGAAGATCTGTCAGTTCTTGAGCTTCCATCATTAGCAGAACTGCCAGCATCACTCAACGCCCTCTCCTTTGATATAGAGATTTTGAAGTCAAATTTCGGATGTCTTCGTCTAAAAAGAAAGAATTCAAAGAAATGATTCACTAATGCACGTCTTTGGGTGCTAATTAACCTTACCAGGAAAATAACAAAATCATGTTCACAATCATTGCAAAAATTTAGCAATGTTCATCTGTTTCTTTTCTCAGATTAGATAAATATCACACGCTGATCAGGACACAAGTCCAAAAGGTCTTCTTTCAGTAATTCATTTTAAGTAGGCAGGAATGATTTCTATCTATTTAAAGCACTGACATTGAAATTAAATTCAATGGCCAGTTTTTAGAAATAGAGTTTTGATTTCAATAGCACGTAAATCATGGACCAGAATGGAATGTGGAGTTCTTGATTCCCATACAAACCCCTTGTAGGCATTTTTCAAATTTTTGGGGTCTTAAAGATGAGTGTTTTTGCCAAACAAAATTTTCACATCTCAGTTAGCCTTTGACTGATAGATTAAAATTTCAGTTTTAAATATCGGCAACATACGTTTTATTCCACAACCCTTCAAGCGTGTACAATTTTTTTTTACTCATCCGGTACTGCAAAAAATTCTTTTTGTGTTGCTTTTTGTGTTCAAGGACATTCTTTTTGTGTATATTTCTACCTAGCATCCGAAGGTAGTTTTAGGACGCTGAGAAGCTGAGCTTGAGATCGAAAAGCCTGCTTCCGAATGCTTGAAACGATGCACAAAGAATGTCGGTGAAAACGAAAATATAGGAAATAGTCGAAGATTATTGACGAAAATTGAAATTTTTTGTTCCGAAGTGCAGTTTCGGGTTTCGAATTGTTTGCTTGCGGTTTCTCGGATTTTTGCTAATTTTGGTTCGGATTTGCGGGTTCTAGTCCCCCCAAAGCCCCCCTCCTTCAATGCCATAGAAAAGCGGCACAAAGAAATGATAAGCACGCAATAACGAAATGTACCTGTAGCAAAATACTCCAGCTGCAATAATGATGATCACAGCCATGGAAGATCCAATTCCAACAAATAGTGTCGCATTAGAACCTACACATAAATAAAAACAAACTGTTTAAAAGAAGTTCAGATGCAAAAAAACAAGATATCTAGCACACTGAGGCCCTTCTGACTAGTGTCTTCTTCAGAGTGTGACTTACAAAACTATACTATATTGACTGATCATCGTGACGTCACAAGACATTTCATTGACGTTTTGAGAATCGATTCTTGGCGAATTGTTAAACCGAAAAACTGTTTGTGACACTCAGTTTTTACGTCATAAATAAAAAAGGTTGGACAATACTCAGGATCTGGCACATTTCAACGAAGTTTATCACATATGTAACTTCTCTACTTTGAACTAAGATGTAAAAATATTGCTGATTTGAAATTACGTGCGATAAGCTATTACATTTTCACAAAGGAATCCATGCAAATTGCCTTATTTGGACATGAACAAACGTAACAATGACAGTACAGAGGCAATAGCTGCCTTAGCTGCCTATTTTCAAAGTTTTTCGTCTTATAAAATACAAACAAGGAAGCTGAAATGTTGCTACATACAATATTGCCAGATCATCTCCTTTGTGATATTTGATTGTTTCCTAGCAGAGGGTGTCATCTTGTCAATCGATTATCCATATTTTGAACAGACAATACCCTTGCAAGAAAGTAGCTCGATAGACTTGCCCCAAGTCTTTCTGTTTAGTCCGTCTTACCGTTCCCTTTACGGTAGTTCCTGGATCCGCCATTTCCTAGAGATCTCTCCAGCTCTCTTGGCGGAATATTGGAATGGCGGATCCAGGAAATGGCGGATCCAGGAACTACCGTAAAGGGGATGGTAGGACGGACTGAAGAGATAGACTTGGGGCAAGTCTAGTAGCTTGAGAATTCGCATAAGATTCGTTCTGAAATTTTTTTCAGTGGAACAAACATCCACATAGGATTTGAAACTTAAAGGCAGGATGGATCGCGTTTGCTCTGGTGGATTGTCTGCTTCGTAGATGGTCAATATTATCTTCTTACAGGTAGAAATTATGGAAGGTTTAGTTACAACTGCCCCCCTCCCCCATCCCCCCTCCCAAAGAGAACAGAGGAAATGTGGCATTGTGGAAAATTATGGGCCTCAATCAGACTTTCTTGGTGTTAACACATCTACTTTAAAATTAAATTCACTGACCTTTCCCTTTTAATCTTCCTGTTGTTGTTGCTGCTCTTGTTGTCAGGTCACTAGTGCTTGTTCCTTTGGGCTGTTTACTGTCAGGCTTTCTTGCATTATTTGTTGTCGATAATATCGTATTCTTTCTGGTAGAATAACTTGAAATCGTTGTAAAAGGTTTTGCAGTTGCCGCTGTTGTTGAGGTACTTTGCTCTGTTGTAATTGTCTTTTGTGTTGCTGGAATTGATGACTGGCTTCTTGTCTTTGTGGCAGCAGAAGTCGTTGGAACTACAATGAGCATAATGATAACAATGAAAACCTGCATTGCAATTGATCGACGTTCAAAGGGCCCTGCCCCGAATATGATGGGTTCAGCGAGAACATAATGACAATTCGTTTCAAAAACCGCTGACCACTCAAAATCACCAGTCTCACCACAGGGGGTCCAGGAATATCAGTGAACAGACTGTAGTTTTGGTTTCTTTGGTTCCTTGTGATCTGGATAATGAAAAACAACAGCTGTGTAATTTGATACAGATTACATCATCATTGCGGTCCGCCTGCTATTGTTACAATAGAATTACGAGGCGCGGAAATTGAAAAAAAACCGCAAAACGAGAGAGACAGCGGGCCTAAATGGGTCGGGCAGCGGCTTTTGCATTCCAGCGTGAGCACGTGCGCACGCAGATAAAATCCGCTGTTGGATTTTGATGGAGGAAAGGTTGTGAAGAGTGAGAGACATCGATCGACAAAATTTTGTGATTAAAAAGTTAAATTTGAAGACTTCTTGTGGCCATGATAAAATGGCCTGATTCATAGGCAACTTCCTGTTGACGAAAGAGGGTATTTCTGCAAAACTACACCGTGCCACTGCCACATCAAGAACTTTACAGGAGTCTTTGCCAAGGATGTCAGGAATATGGCCTATCAAGTGGGTTATTTATACGTAGATGGCTTGGAGATGTAAAAACAGCACTGGACTATACAGCAGATCTAACAGTTACAAACAAGAGATTCAGGGATGTAGGATGCATCTTGAACTTGGGAGCACAATACATAAAGGAAGTATTTCGTTAAGGTACTGCTAAAGTGGCACTTCCAAAAATAAAAAGGCACTCTTTTGTTCATTGCAAAATCTCATGAAAGGGTGGCGTGTGCCCCCAGTGCCTCTTGGTTCCTACATCTCTGAGAGGGTTGAAAGAAAGAACATTTCAAGAACACTTTTTAGCATCATGTGCCCATGACAAAGTGATATCAGCAAATCAAAGAACGTAGGGAAATAAGGGATGAAAAGCAAGCCATGAGTCTACAAAGGACCATGAATGACAAGGGCCCTTTAAGAACGTCTTATTTCAAGATCCTTTATAAGCAACATCTGGAAAATTTAACATTACCTGTAACGTTGTAGCCATACAGTAATTTGAAACCATGTTTGGCCAGTTGTGTACCATTACCATACACAGCGACAACAATATATGGTCCTGCAATTTCGAGTATTCCTCGTGGCTTTGAAACATCATTGAAATGGTACTTGTACGAAAGACCGCGATCTAAACGAACAAACGTGTTTTGATGTGGACTATTAAGTAGAAAATCAGTAAAATATAGCTTTAGTTTTGCTGTTGAAAATGTCTGGATCAACCATCGAAAGTAGATAATCCCCTTTGGAAGATCCTGCCGAAGAAAATTGATTTCACCACTGTTTGTTGTTATCTTGTCACCAGAGATGCCTGAAAATGATTACAGGATATTGTCAGCATAAATCAGATGATCAAAAAATGTTGTTACTTTATTGCAAAAAATTATAAAATACACGTTAGTGAAGCTATCATAACACATTTTTCAATTATCACAGGAAAGACCATGAAAAAAGTTTTCGCTGCACTGCCATAATTACGATGCATACAGAAGAGATCTTCTCGATTGTGTAAACGCAACATTGCAACCGTACGGTTTGTCATATCTTTCAAATGCGTTAATACTCAAAATGATACTGTATGGTGATGAAAGGTTGTCTGTTGATTCTAATACAGAGATTCTTCAGGCAACTTTAGAATACATAAATGCAACAAAACGTTTTGAATGATTTGCTGCTACTAATACTTAGCTGCTGCAACCTTGAAGGGGGCTGAAATGTCTTTATTGTGATGCAGTTACGCGTATTGCTTGGTTTTCTTTGGTTTTTGCTTCATATTCATCAGTAGTTTTGAATTATGTCATGCTGCAGGGTAGACGCATTCTTTTGCCTCCTGCGGTATCGTTTTAGTTATGTAGTAGATTAATTTTGTGAGTAGTGTAACTAGTAATCTGTCATTGTAACTTTTTATTGGATTATAAAAAAATCAATTTGAGATTTAGCTCATTGCACTTCTCAAAGAAATGAAATTGTTTCAATCAGATTTTGAGAAGAAGAAGCTGTCAGATTCGGGAGCTGAGTGGTACTTGTTTCATTTAAGCCCTAAATACGCGAGAATTGCAATGCCTTCTGCTTTGCTTCTGAATCAAATAAGCAAAATCCGCCAGGTAGATCTTTAGATTTACCCTTCTGCTTTCGTTATAAGCACATGACTTCTCTCAAAAACCTTCATTCGCGTGCACAATGCGACAGTTTGCCCTGCTGGTTTCGAAGCAACATTTGCAGATTTGTTTGTTTTGAATTACTGGTAGAGAGAATTTCTTTTGTCTGCAATCAATAATCGCTTTGAATTGAGGTGTCAATTAAAGCAACTGATGCTATTGTGCTACAAAATCTGTCCTTGTTGGGTTGCTCATGGTCACCGAAAAATTCGCACTGTTTGGTTAGATACATAAAAATAAAACTTTCAGGTTCACACACCTGTAGGAATATCAACTCGGACTGTCCTTGATAACGCCCCAGCTTTATTTCGATAAATGATTTGATATAATCCAGCCAAACTTGAGCTCCAATGTCTAAGAATGAGAGATCCATTTGTTGTTATTTGAAACGAGTTTGAATTCGAAGGTATTCGTTCGGCATTTCTGTACCAATCAATGCTGTCAACGTTGCTAGCGGCACCACCAGGAACAATGCCATCATATCCTAGATCCACAACTCTAAGTGGTTCTTTCACGATTCTTGGCTTTTCTGGAAAAGGAAGAGAAAAATTAGGATGGGAAGCAGAAATAGTCCAAACAATTCCCTTTCAAACCTTCTTTGCAGAACCTGTGGTGAACGTAGTTATGGTATGTCCCCAGATGTACTTGGTAGATAAATGAAACATAGAGATTCTTCTGGTGTTGCAAAGCTGTTTTACGATAAATGGGGTATATCAGGGTTTAACTCAATTTTCTATCAGACAACGATTTCGGCATCAGATGGAACCATTCATTTCCTCCTGTTCTGCGTTTTCATGTTCCAAGGTTATTTAAAATCAATGCATGGGCTTTTTTCAGTAATTTGTTTCAAGTAGGCTGAAAGAATTTCTAGATTTACACCCACTGTACATCCAGGCATGCGACCCCTTAGTTTAACGTCCCTTCCAAACGCGGCAGTTCCTATGTTGTTCCATACGCAGTTTTCTTCCTCCCCGTGTCCTTGTATCCATGAAGGTTGTTGTTGTTGTTGTTGTTGCTGTTGTTGTTGTTGTTGTTGCAGGACACAGAGATAAAAGGGATACCGGGCACAGAGACACAGAAAGCAACAAAACTGCTGCAGGAAAATGTTCTTAAAACCATACTACAGTACATGCTAATGAAAAGTTTCCGTTAGTGTGCTCAGAAAAGTTTCCGTTTTTTGCATCTGCCTCTTATAGTATCTATCTGCTAATGCAATGTATACCATACCTACAACATACAGGTAATATGAAGCTGTGTAACTTCCAATATCATTCGGAGTGCATCTGTATACGCCTTCATCCTGTTTTGTAACATTTGTTAGCAGAAGTCTTCTCGTTGAGCTTCGAGGCGTCATGTTCTCATCCATCCATTTTATACTCAATGTGCTCCTGTGAACAAGCAAAATACACGTATTTTATTCATAAGAAATTGCCCATAAGAAACTCAACTCTCAGATCACCAAAAAATTAAGAAACTTCAGTACTGGGAACTTTCTATTTTGATAAAGGAAATCTTTAACATATTTTACTTTCTTTCCACTTGTTTCCTGTATCATATTACTTGGAATGGAAACCAATTGAAGGTACTTGAATGATGCCTTAACATTAGACAGGCTTGAAAAGACCTTACCTGCATCTCTTTAGAATAGGAAGACAATCCAGAGAAACATTTTGCCCTTCCAACACAGTGAAATTCGTCTGCGTTCGGAGATGCGTTACTGTATGTTCTGGACAACTCTTCACGCCAGCAACTTTCAGTTGATCTTGAAAAAATTGATATTCTTATCATATAAATCTAATTTATTTGCTTGTTAGGCTAGTTTCTCTGCTTCTAAAATGCGTTAGAGTTATAGCTTAGAGCTGCGGATAGGGTTTGCCCAAATTTATCAGTTGTTTTTCAGCTGGATTCTACCGAAATCGAATCTTATCTGTAAGTTATTAAGTACTCGGATATTGCAGTTTTCGAAATCACCTATTTGGCCCTGTTCTCCCGGGCTCTTTTGGTCAGAGATATGCCCCCTAGTTATCTCCAAAACCATAGTTAGTATGCCATTGTGACTTCGTACAATAGTAATTGCATCTATCAGGAGTCTAATTATAGAATCTGGCGCCGATTGGTCACGTGGTTTGTTGCCAAGCAACCAAACAATAGGACAATGTCACATATAGGCTCCAGTACTGAAAAAACAACAAATGCTAATTATTTCAGATAAAATAGATCGAAACCTTAATGAACTGCTTGAAAGTGAAGAACAAATGATTGTCCATCGATTTATATCAACATTTTGAAATATTGTCCAACTTAGAAATATGACGTCATCAATTCGAATGACGTCATCAATTCCATAATTTGCTGATGTCAGCAAATATAGATTAGAAATTAGGAAAAGCTATTGATGTTTCAGCCGGTTTCAGCTCTCTATCCTCTATACTCTCTGTTATAGTCAAACGTTTAGCCAGGTGGAATAGGGC
Organism: Aurelia aurita complex sp. Pacific; assembly: GCA_004194395.1. Classification (NCBI taxonomy): domain Eukaryota; kingdom Metazoa; phylum Cnidaria; class Scyphozoa; order Semaeostomeae; family Ulmaridae; genus Aurelia; species Aurelia aurita complex sp. Pacific. The sequence goes on from REGL01000978.1 coordinate 11,052, forward strand.
TAGCATGCGAATTCGACTGTTCAGCAGGGATGGCGCCAGCGGGGGGCTAGGGGGCAGGAGCCCCCCAAAATTCATTGAGCCCCCCATCGGCAATTAAATCTTCGACAATTTCTGCGCACTGTCGGCATTTTCATATGCTGCACCTCCAGATTTCTTTGCTGCGTTGTCATTTCAGTGAACATGAATTGAACTCGTAAACAACTTCTCACTGTCTGCACTCTGACAGTATTTGCCTCCCTAGCATTTCTTCCCTGGCGCTATCTCTGCTGTTCAGCGATCGGATAAAGAGATCTGATCTTTCTGGAGAAACAATCGACACATTTAGCTCTTCATACTCTCGGCATAAAGTCAGCAAAGCAGAGATTTCACTGTACCAGAAGTTAACTGATCAATTTCAATGGTCCCTTCACAAGGTTGGCCCATTTTCGAAAGCGAGACAACCCGGCAAGGCGGCTGGCTCCAACCTCGTCCCCAGGGCCTTTTGTCATATTGGGACGGCCCTTTACGTCTCCGTCCCAATATGACAAAAGGCCCTGGGGACGAGGTTGGGCTGGCTCGTTACATGTAATCACGAAATCGTGACGATGCAATTATCAATGCCATGATCATAAAAGAATACCTGTCACAGTGATGCTTCCATATATGAAGTTCCTCTCATTGAAATACTTCACACGAATAAACACTCTCGGAATTTTGCCATTTTCACTGCTGTGCAGTATCGGTGATATGAGAAGATTTCCTTCTGACGTGACAAAAGATCTGCTTGGATCTGGGACTGTACATTGATGCTGGCTGTTGCAGAGTTCCCATCTGAATGATGCAGAGGGTGTTGATGTCAAACGAGGGGGTTTCAGCAGCAAGTACGCTCCTTCTTTCAGTAGAATTTGTGATTTGCTTGGAGTATCGTGATAAGATAGTTCTGTTGAAAGGAAAATTGACTGATTAGCTACCTTACTGATTATTCTCATAAAAACTTGCAGAAACAGAGAGCGACAAGACGATAGCATAAGGAGCGTGGAATGTGAATAACATACAACATAGCTAATTACATAGAATTACGTAGCTAATACGTACAAGATTATACAAATAAACGAGAAAGAAAACATGTCAAGAGAGAGGAGATTTACAAGTTTTCATTACCGATTCATTTAAAATGTTTTGCATTTGAATCAAACGATAACTACATGTATAACTGTACTTGGTGATAAACGATTATTTCTAGAAATTCTTCATTTCAAAGATCTTTTAAATCATAACGCATTAATATTGCAGTTACACTGTTACAGCATCTATACAGCTGAGTGAATCTATTTGCATCATAAATGTGGTAGGGAAAGTATCCTCAACACCATCATTTGTTGGACACAAAGAGCTCAACTCAACTTGTAAGGTGGACGAATAATTGATAATCATGGTTTCTTGAAAATATTTTATTGTTGGTTAACTAGCGTTCACCTTACGTCTTTGTCAAAGAAATAAAAACTGGTTTTCCCATAGTTGTGAGAACAGCGTTGTCTCATCTCCATTTTTAGTGAGACAGCAAATATTGTCCCTTTTGTCAATGTGAGCCACACACGACTGGCACAACTGTCAACAAGTGACATCGAATATCTTGGAATATTCAAGAGATTGTGAAAAATCACATAGTTGTTTTGCTAAACAAATGGAAGATCTTTGGCAACCTCTGGCTTTTGATATAAGTGAGGGGGGGGGG